>CAUYQG010011926.1:0-53180 GCA_963574415.1 Tarsius wallacei
ACCTCATCTCTACAATAAATCAAAAATTAGCCGGGCGTGGTAGCGCGCGCCTGTAGTTCCAGCTACTTGGAAGGCTGAGGCGGAAGGATCGCCGGAGCCCAGCAGGTCGAGGCTGCGGTGGCCGGGAGCGGCCACTGCACTCTGGTCTGGGCGACAGAGTGAGACTCCAACTCAAAAAAAAAAAAGATAGAGGATGATTGAAAGAGAATAGGGCCTGAATGTCCTATGTTCACCAAGCTCTCCCTGGTGACTTTGATAAACACCAAGGCTGGAGAACCACTGTATTAGAGCATTAATTCTCAAACTTGGGGAGTTAAAAAAAAATACCTTGGCAGCCATAAAAAGAATGAGATCAGGCTCATTCCTGGCTCAACCTGTAATCCCAGGACCTTGGGAGGCCGAGGCGAGTGGATTGTCTGATTTTGTGGGTTTGAGACAGCCCAGGCAACTTGGTGAGACTTCATCTCTACAATAAATAAAAAAATTAGCCGGGTGTGGTAGTGCGCACCATAGTTCTCGCTACTTAGAAGTCTGAGGCGGAAGGATCGCAGGAGCCTAGCAGGTTGGTGCTGGGATGGCCATGAGTGTGCCACTACACTCTCGCCTGGGCGACGGAGTGAGACTCCAGCTCAAAAAAGATAAAAAATAAAAATAAAAAAAAGAGAATGAAATCATGTCCTTTGCAGCAGCTTGGATGGAGCTGGAGATCATCATCCTAAGTAAACTGACTCAGAAACAGAAAACCAAACACTACATCTTCTCACTAATATGTGGGAGCTAAACTGTCACAAAGGAGGAAATAATAGACACTGGACACCAATAAGGAGGGAGGGAGGGGATTAGGGTTCAGAAATTACCTACGGGGCACTGTGCTGACTATCTGAGAAATGGACCACCTGAGACCCATCCCCACCACTACTCAATATGTCCATGTAGCGAACATGCATGAGCACCCCTTGAATCTAAAATAAAATTTTTAAAAAGAAAAAAGGAAAAAAAATTACTATCACCTTGACTGCACGCCCAGAGAGTCTGACTTTATTAGTCTGGGGTGTGACCTAGGTAAGGAGAATTTTAAAAGATTCCCCAGGCGATTCTAACATGCAGCAAAGTTTGAGGAACATTAAACTAGGGAATACAGAAGCAAATTCAGGGAATACAGAAGCAGATTGGGTACATGTGGGAATTTAGTATGTGATAAAAGTGAAATTTTAAGATTTGTGAGGAAAGGGTAAATTTTCAGTAACGAGGCTGGATCAACTGACTGTACATTTGGAAATAAATTCAACTAGATCTTTTTTCATGCTTGCAAATGATAATAAATTCCAGATGGATTATAGACATAAGTGTAAAAGACAAAATAACAAAATTGCCATATAGATAAATATTTTCATAATTATGGGGTGAGGAGGGCCTTTCAAAACATAACACGAGCCGGGCTCGGTGGCTCAGCCTGTAATCCCGCACCTTTGGGAGGCTGAGGTGAGTGGATTGCCTGAGCCCGCGGGTTCGAGACCCGCCTGGGCAAGCGAGACCTCGTCTCTATAATAAATCAAAAAATTAGCCGGGCGTGGTAGCGCGTGCCTGTAATTCCAGCTACTTGGAAGGCTGAGGCGGAAGGATCGCCGGAGCCCAGCAGGTCGAGGCTGTGGTGGCCGGGAGCGGCCACTGCCCTCCAGTCTGGGTGACAGAGTGAGACTCCAACTCAAAAAAAAAAAAACAACAACAAAAATAACACAAATTGCAGAAGCCACAAAGGAAAAGATTGACAGACTAGCTGCCCCCCAAACTTAAAAAACTATTTGGTAAAATAAGCAATAAACAAAGATTAAAAAACACATGACATGCTGAGAAAATATTTGAGACCTATATAACAATCCAAAGGTTAGTATCCATAATGCATTAACTATGTTCACAAATTAATAAAAAAAAGACAACAACCCAATAAAAATGGGCAAATGACATGAAGAGGTAATTCTCAGAAGAAGCCCATACAGGAGAATATAGATTTATATGTCAATAAATATATTTTAAAATATTCAACTCCACTAGTAATCAAATAGGCATACATTAAATAACAGATATTTTTACCTATCTGACTAAAAACAGATTGATATTATCTATATTGGGAGTGTGCAGGGAGACTGGGAAATCTCAAATGTTGTTGGTGAAAGTGAATGTGGTGACTGGGAAATCTCAAATGTTGTTGGTGAAAGCCTGGCATGAATGATCAACATTTTGACCTAAGAATATCGCGACTGGGAATCTTTTTGAGTCTTGGGCTCAGGAAATCCTTCAACCCCAGCCTCCCAAGTAGCTGGCACTACAGGTGCACACCATTACTAATTTTTTTTTTTTTTTTTGTAGAGACTAGGTCTTGCTATGGAGCCCAGGCTGTTCTCAAACTCCTGGACTCAAGCAATCCTCCTGCCTTGGCCTCCCAAAGTGCTGAGATTACAGGCATGAGCCACTGTGCCCAGTCTGGACTTGTCTTTAGGTTTTTAAATATAACAACAACAACAACAACAACAACAACAATAATGATAATAGCCTGCATAGACATAGTGCTTTCTGTGAATCCAGGCAGTCTTGGATTGAAACCCTAGCTTTGCCACTTACTAGCTCTGGGTCCTAGGGAAGTCACTCCTTCCCTGCTCTGAGTGTCAGTTGGTAAACAAGTTGGTAAATAAGGAGACTGCTTTAAATGAGGCAACCTTGGTGAGGCACCCATTTCTTGCACACAATACCCCTCCACAATTCACTGCCAACCTAAAGGTCACTTCCTTTAACCCTCATAATGTGGATTCGAAGTTTAAACTCAGCCTATTTACTGGCTTCCTTTCTTTAAAGCTCTGCTATCAACGTTCCTAAGATTTATTCATGGTTTGGTTTCAGATTTTCCATTCTTGAACTCTTAGGGCAACTCTCTGAGTCTTAAAGTCATTCAGTGTCAATTTTATTACTTCTCAGTATAAATTGTCCAGCCCTTCATGACCCACGGAGCCCTCTGGCTGTGTGTGACATTTTAAATACTAACTTTGGGGTTCTTGTCTTAGAGGAGGAATTAAGTTTAAACTGTGGCTCTTTAGAAATACATAAAACATGAGCTGGGCTTTTAATGGAAAAGTCACCTTCTCAAAAGCTCTGCAAGGCGCGGCTCGGACAGGCAGATTTAATCCCCTCCCTTTTTCAAAACCAAGAGCAAATATTGGTTTACCCTTAACCAAGATGACCTCAGGCCCATTTTTGCTGCAGTAAAACTGCAGTAGGTGCTTAGATGCAAAATGGAGCCAGGGTTGAGCCTGTGACTTGGGGTCATCTTACTACAGCTTGTTAAGCAGATGAACACCCTCTCCAATTAAAGAGGAAGGAGTCCTTTAGCCAAAGGAAGGAAACTAGAGGTGTGGGATTTCAGGAACACATAAGGAAAGGGATGGCTGAATAAATCAGGATTGTCACTAGATTCACCCAATCTCGAGGACACAGGTCATCTGGCTGACTGTTTAAAAACCAGCATCTCAGTTCTGGTTGGGCAAAACCAGGTGAGATGCCAGCCTGCTGCCAGAGCATATACATGGTGATTGGTCTGCCTGGCTTCTGAGCTGGCCTCTGTCAGGTACTAGCAAACTTGAGCAAGTTATTTAACTCTTCTGTGTCTTACCTGTAAAAAAGGAGTACCTCCCTTATAGCATTGTTATGAGGACCAAATGCATTCATTTTTAAAAAAAGAGATTAAAAGGATTCTAATATTTTTAGAACTAAAGCTAGGAGCTAGCAAAACCTCACACTAGGGACCCTTCCTTGATGTGACTTATTCCTACCGACTTTCAATGATTCTTTAACAGATAGGATCCCTAAATAAAAGACTTTTTAATTTGGTAGGAAATCTTAAGATTACCACTCTACCCTCCAAGCACCATGGTGAATGTGATGGTCTTGATCTTCACCATGTAACTCAGGGGCAGAGAGAAAGTCCTCCAGCTCCAACAATGCCCCCTTCTCCTGCTCATGGCACTGGAAACCCTTCTCAGTGCCTCTGCACTCCCTTCCAGCATGAAAGTACATTTAAAGGATTTCTACACCAGGCAAAGACTTCTTGCTATGAGTGCTCACAGAACCGTATTCTTCTGTTCTCTTAAACCTCATTGCACTTGGATTTATATTTTCAGTTTCTTCCTGTTAGCCTGTGTGATGGTTAGTGTATTTTGTGTCTTTTTGTTGTTGTTGTTTTGAGTCTGGGTCTCACTCTGTCACTCAGGTTGGAGTGCAGTGGCATGGTCATGGCTCACTGCAACCTTGGCCACCTGGGCTCAGGCAGTCCGGTGGCCTAAGCTCCCCAAGTAGCTGGGACTACAGGCATGAGCCACCATGTCTGGCTAATTTTTTTAAATTATTATTTTTTTTTTAGAATCAAGGCCTTGTTACATCACCCAGGTTGGTCTCAAACTCCTAGGCTCAAGCAATCCTCCCTCCTTGACTTCCCAAAGTGCTGGCATTACAAATGTGAGCCACCATGGCTGGCTGATGGTTAATTTTATGTGTCACTTGACTGGGCCACAAGGTACTCAGATATTTGGTCAAACTTTATTCTTTGTGTGCTCATGAGGATATTTCTGGATGAGATTAAGATTTGAGTGGGTAGATTGAGCAAAGAAGTTGGCCCTCCTGATGTGGGAGGCCCCCATCCAACCAGCTGAAGGTTCGGATAGAACCAAAAGGCTGAACCTCCCATCGGTAAGGGGGGGATTCTTCCTGCCTGACTGCATTGTGCTGGGGCATCAGTCTTTTCTTGCCTTTGTACTTGAACTGAAACATTAGTTCTTGGTTCTCAAGCCTGCTGGCCTTCAGCTAGGAACTTATACCACTGGCTTTTTTGATTCTCGGGCCTTTGGACTGGGACTGGAACTACACCACCAGCTTGCTGACTGTAGATCTTAGGACTTCTTAGCCCCCATAATCTTAGAATTTCACAGCCCACATAAGCCCCCGGGCCTTAAATGTGCTGTCATGGATTGGGTTCACCTCTTGTGCATTCTAATCTGCCATGAGAAAAACACGACCAGAAGCTGCCGGTCCTAGAAGTATACTGAATCCAACCCAAAGCCTAAAGCCAAGCCAGGTCAACTTGTAACCTAGATTACAGCCAATTCTTTATAATAAATCTCTTTATTTATATAATGTTTTAACATACATGAATATAAACATATATATGCACACATTTTTAATTCAGTGGGAAATTCTAAGATTACTTTCTGCTCTACCCGCCAAGCACCATGGAGAACATGATGGCCTTGATCTTTACCATGTAATTCAGGGGCAGAGAGAAAGTCTTCCAGCTCCAAAAGCGTCCCCTTCACCTGCTCATGGTGCGCGTATATATATATATACATATATATGTATATATATTTTTTTATTGGTTCTTTTTCTCTGGAGCACCCTCACAAGTACAGGCTGTCCATTCAATGATAGCAGGAAAGCTCTCTGTGCCTCAGTTTCCCCAACCATAGAGCCTAGTGGGGACATCCAACCAGTATTGTTGAAGGGAGAAACACCAGAGTAAAAAGGCATCCCTGTGACACGGCCACACCCCTGAACTCCCACCCCTTACAAAGCCCTGAAGGCAGCATACAGAAGATCTGTGAAGTTGGCGATGTGAACATTTGGGCTTTCTTTTTTTGTTTTCTTTCATCATTCTTCTCTCAGCCCTGGTGGGTCATTTGTCTCTCACAAACCCCAAATCTGCACTCTACTTAGGATGCATTCCATTAGCTAATCCACACTAATGTGTGAGTGATGAGGAGAAGTGTGTCTTCAAGGGATGAGGAGCTCATGGCAATATCAAATGTTCTCCTGGTGCCTGACATGTGGCGGGAACTCAATAACTATTATCTGTGATTACTGAGTGAACAGCAATCCCAAGAGAAGGATTTAGCCCCATTTTATAAAAGTGGCTCCTGAAGCTCAGAGGGGTGTATCGGTTACCCAGGGGCACACAGCCCACACATGGTGGATCTGGGATTCATATCACTGCGAGACTCCAAGCTACATGCTTTTCCCAAAGACCACTAAAGGCTGATTGGATCACTGCCTTCAAATATTTACCTCCTCTCTTAACAGAAGTGTACGTCCTCACACTGGCTGTGGCTTCATGGTGGGCAGAGGGTACCTCCCAGCCCTTGACTTTGGGCTTGGCCATGTAGCTTGCTTTGGCTGCTGAAATGTAAGCTGATGTGCTGTGTGCAGAGGCCTTAAATGTGTTGGCATGGCTTAGGTTGACCTCTTGTGCCCTCTAATCTGCCATGAGAAAAATATGGCCAGAACAGCTGCTGGTTCTAGGAGCATATTGAATCCAACCCAAAGCCTGCAGCCAAGCCAGACCAACCTGCAACCTGGAGTACAGCAAATTCAGTCATACTACCAATTCATGAGGAAGAAAAATCAACATGTATTGCTGCAAATCATTGAGTTTTGGAGTGGTTTGTTATGCAGCGTTAGTTCAGCAGTCTCTGACTAATACACTTCCCTAAATGAGCATCTTTTAAAATGGCTCAAGCAAAGGAACATGGACAGAACCACAACATTTGGGTCCCTGGAAAGAGTGCAATAGATGTTACTGGTCTCTGGGTCTCCTTTTTTCCTTGGCATATGGGAAACTTTCAGACCCCTTGGAGCAAGTCAGGGCCACGTAACTATTTCTGGCTGATGAAACGTGAGCAGAAGTGCCATGTGGCACTCTCAAGCTGCAGCAGTGTCATTCCAGTGCATGCCCGTGGTTTCTTTCCCTGTCACAGTGGTCCTGGAGGAAGCCTCAGATGGAAATGAGAGCCACAAGATCAAAGCAGCCTGTGTCACAGAGTCATTTCACTGGGGTCATTGTGGATTTTCGTGAGCAAGAAATAAACATCTGGGCTGGATGCAGTGGCTCACACCTGTAATCCCAGCACTTCGGGAGGCCGACACAGTAGGATCACTTGAGCACAGGAGTTCTAGACCAAGGCAATATAGTGAGACCTCATTTCTAAAAAGAAAAAGAAGTTAGCCAGGCATAAGAAATTAGCCGGGTGTGGTGGCATGGAGGGTGAGGCAGAAGGATCACCTGAGCCCAGGAGGTCGAGTCTGTGCTGAACCATAATTGTGCCACTGCACTCCAGCCTGGGCAATGGAGTGAGACCGAACTCCGAAAAAATAAAAAAAAAAAAAAAACAGGAAAAAAAAAACCCCAGAAAAATAAGTTTTTGTAGTGGTAAATTACAGAGATTCAGGGATTGTTTGTTCCTACATAACCCAGATCATAGTAGCCAATATACAGAGTGAGGAAAGGATGCTGGGAAGGGCTGTAGTTGCAACCTGCTCAGTACACCAACTCCAGTTCTCCCCTATCAGGGAGAAAGGCTTTGCCATGAACTTGCTTCAAGACCCAGGAAGGTCCCTCACCCCCTTGCTCTGCATCCTTCGTGGTCATGTGGGGGTCTACTGGGCCTTCCCTAGAAGCATGCGCTCTAGGTCCCTGGAGCCAGCTGCCACTTCGGGTGATGTGAATATATTCAGTGGGGCTCTCACCCTGGGGAGGGACCGCACTGGTGCCAGCAGGCAGGGCTCTGGGTGCGGGAGGTGTGACTTCATTGGCTTTCATGAGGTCTTTTTATGCAGGAGCTGGGGATCTGCAGGCACAGTTGCAACACTTGACAAACCTGTAAATATGTATTTGGAGTCACCACTGCCCAGTTTTCCTGTGAAATCTGCATCACAAAGCCATGTCCACTGAACAGAGGATTTCAATCAGGTCAGAGGAAATCACTTTCCTCATTTTTGAAGTGCAATGGATGTCTCTGCCCTGCTGACATGACTCTTGGTCAATGTTAAGGATTGAGGGAGGAGGGGGGAGAGAGAGAGAGAGAGAGAGAGAGAGACAGAGAGAGAGAGAGAGACAGAGAGAGAGAGAGAGACAGAGAGAGAGAGAGAGACAGAGAGAGAAACGGAGGGAGAGAATGGACTTAACGGGTGCTTTGTAACCTGTAAAGTACTGGATGCCACTGTAAAGTACACAGAGATGAACATAGCAGAGATCCTGGTTTCTCCTTGTTAGTTAGCCAGTCAAATAACAAGATGACCCACCACCCAAGGCAGGAGAGTGACAGCTGTGGGATGACAGAGAGAGAGAGAGAGAGAGAGAGAGAGAGAGAGAAATCCATCAGCAAGAGTATTAGGGAGGACTTCCTGGAGGATGTATAGTGGTAATAAGTTCTGAAGGCAGGTAGAACATCCACGGGGAAACAGAACAGCATGAGAAAATGCATCAACAGTACATTGATATGCATAGGGAACAGCAAGGAGGCTGGTCTGGAAGTTTTGGAAGACTGACGGTGTTATCCCTGGCTCTGCTGGAGTACGCTGCAGGAGATAAGAGCAGATGTTCTGGGCAGACCGACCTGTCTTGAAATCCTGACACCATCAGTTCTTGCTGTGTGTTTTGGGAAAGTTACTTTACTTCTCTGAACTCTGGTTTTTGTTGTTGTTGTTGAGTCAGGGTCTCACTCTGTCACCCAGGCTGGAGTGCAGTGACACAGTCATGGCTCACTGCAGCTTCAACCTCCTGACTTAAGCGATCCTTCCACCTAAGCCTTCTGTGTTGTTGGGGCTACAGGTGTGTGCCACTGTGCTCAACTCTTCAAGGGATGAAGAGCTCATGGCAATGTCAAACGTTATCCTGGTGCCTGACATGTGGTGGGAACTCGACTCTAGCTGGTTCTCCAACAATTGGGATAATAATACCTACCTTATAGGGTTGTTGTGAGGATGAAACCACACGCATTAGGTCAAGCCCTTAGTACTTTGACATGTGGTTTGCATCCCATGAAGGGGAGCTAAGGGCTGTGGCCTGGTCTGGGAGACTAGGTAACACAGGAGAAGGGGCGGGCAGCTCCCAGTTGGCAGCAGCCCCTTTGAGTAGCTGGCAAGCCCTGCGTTGATCTGTGAAAGATCAAGGTTTCTGGAATCGGGGGTTCTGGGTGGGTGTCTCAGCTCTGCCACTTCTTACTTGTGAGACCCTGTTTTGAAATTTCCCAGAGTGCATGTTACCTCATCTACAACACAGAGGAGCCTCAGCATCTTGGTTGTAAGAACTGGAGGTTCCTGTGGCGTTTTTAGAAAAGGAGTTTTGTGTAAGAAGATGCATGGGCCGGGCTCGGTGGCTCAGCCTGTAATCCCAGCATTTTGGGAGGCTGAGGCGAGTGGATTGTCTGAGCCCGAGGGTTCGAGACCCACCCAGGCAACTTGGTGAGACCTTGTTTCTACAATAAATAAAAAATTAGCCGGGCGTGGTAGTGCGCGTCTATAGTTCTGGCTACTTGGAAGGCTGAGGTGGAGGGATTGCTGGAGCCCAGCAGGTCGAGGCTGCTGTGGCCGGGAGCATGCCACTGCACTCCAGTCTGGGCGACAGAGTGAGACTCCAACTCAAAAAAAAAAAGAAAGGAAAAAGAAAAAAGAAAGAAGATAATGCATGGACCAGGAAGGGAAGGCATCAGGACTGGAAGAGGCTCTGGGAACGAGCTTGTTTCATAGTCTCTCCCATTCTCTAGGGCTCCTTCCTCCCAGCACTACTTACTGGTTTGGTCCCGAGGGAGGCAGAGGGATTGGAGCCCTACCAAGCAGAGCCCTTTAAACCCGCAGTGTCCTAGGTGACCAGCCAATGGGTGGACCCTCTGTGGGTCAAGAGCCTCCCTGGACCAATCAGTGGCGCCGGTGCACAAGAAAGCCTACATCAATTTCCCCAACAGGGGTTGTGGAAGGACGGCTTGACTGCTGGATGGGGCAGACTGGTGATGTTAATTCTCTCAAAACATTCTCTTGAGAATCCGATGAACCAGTAGATAGAAATTCCTGACTGTGTAAGGGTTGGGGAGTCCCCAAGGATGGGGACTTGAACAGAGACTCAGTGTAGCTGAGAGAAAAAAGATCAGCATCATTTGCCAAAAGGTGAGATGAAGTCTGTCCTTGTACACAGACCCTGGGATTCCAAGAAGGATTTGAAAACAGGTGTCTGGGAGCAGCTGGATTAGTAGTAGTAAGGGTGCTGCCAGGCCAAGTCTGCGAAGTCTCCGGCTTTGTCAGAGACTTGCTGTGTGAACTTGCTCTGGTTCCTCAATCTCTCTGGACTCCACATTTCCCCCAGTTGTAAAGTAGATATGTTGTTATTATTGTTAATGTAGCATGTTGAAGACTGCTTTAGTAACTTAGCAGGTGCCAGAATCCCTCTTCAGGAAGGAACCATGTTTGCTTGGGGAAACACCCCATGAGATCTCTTGGGGAAGAGAAGGACCTGTGAGTATAGCCTTGGCAGAAGCCAAGATGTCAGGGGATGAGGGTGCTACTCTGTCTAAGGCACGGGGAGGCATGGGTGGTTCTGTTTCTGGGAGAGAGAAATGAAGAGGTGAGAGAAGGGGAGGGACACAGAGAAAGTGAGATGCTAAGACAGTTGGGGGTCAGGAGGGTGAAACCCACTATGGTGGACCCTGGTGGAGGATCCTGCTGCTGCACGTTTAGATTGCTCTCCTGTCCTCCACATAAGTGCTTTGTCTGTGTCCCCAACTTCCCAGAGTTAAGAATGCCTACGGTGGTCCTTTAGGGGCTAGATTTTGATGGGGGGAGGCAGTGGGTCAGAACTCTAAGCAAGGACAGACTCTCAACTGACGTGATAAAGACCAGAGACAGCAGGGATGGCTCTGCCCAGGAGCTCCCTGAATCTTGAACCAGTCTTTGTGTTCCTGCAGCTCCCTCCTCTCACCCCACCTAGGGAGGTTAAGCCAAGTTTACCCTGAGTGGAAAGGGAGTACCCAGCTGACATCTGGGTTCCACTGGCATATCTGCAGCAAGAACAATAAAATCTATGTTATCCAACTCACAACAACCTCCATGAAAACCTAAGTCCAGAGTTTAAGTGACTTATTTGAGTCACAGAGCATGTCAATAGGCAGAACAGATTCAAGTGATGCCAAAGTGACTTCACAGCTGGCCCTGTTAGCCAACTGAAGTGGACTGGAGCCAGATCTGTGAACGAACCCACAGACAACATTACAAAAACGGAAATCCAGAAACGGGTGCAAGGACGTGACTTTGTACATATCCATAATATGTTTTTTATGTGATGGCTATCATTTCCAAAGGATGGAGTATGACTGAAACCAACAGGCTACTAGGAAAGAATCAAATTGGCTTATATCACATGCTAAAATAAGATGCTTATGAGATTTAAATGTAAACAAACAGTCATAACTATGGAAGTATTTGATCTTCACTTTGTAAGATCATTCTAAACATCTGTACAAAGGCAAAACCATGAAAGAAAAGAGATTAATATAATTAGCTGAATAAAATTTTGAAAATTCCATAAAGAAGAATACCTAAACAAGTTTAAGAAGCCTAATAATAAAATGGTCAAAACATTTGTCATAGCCGGGCTCAGTGGCTCAGCCTGTAATCCCGCGCCTTGGGAGGCTGAGGTGAGTGAATTGCCTGAGCCCGCGGGTTCAAGACCCGCCTGGGCAACTTGGCGAGCCTTCCTCTCTACAGTAAATCAAAAAAATTAGCCAGGTGTGGTAGCGCGCGCCTGTAGTTCCAGCTACTTGGAAGGCTGAGGCGGAAGGATCACCGGAGCCCAGCAGGTCGAGGCTGCAGTGGCCGGGAGTGGCCACTGCACTCCAGTCTGGGTGACAGAGTGAGACTCCAACTCAAAACAAATAAAACAACAACAAAATATTTCTCATATAGATGGCAAAGAGCCAAGAGCCCTTGAAAATTAGTAAAAATAAGATGAAAGGGTAAGGGATATAAAAGACAGTCCAAAAATATGCAGCTAATATATGTATAACAATATTTACCTTTGCTAATAGTAAAATAAATTTGGATTAAAATAGTCCTTTCTTCTCTGTCTTAGTCTGTTTCATGCTGCTATAATAGAATACCTTAGACTGGGCAATTTATAAAGAACAGAAATGTATTTCTCACAGTTCTAGAGGCTGGGGAGTCCAAGATAAAGGTGCCAGTATCTGGTGAGGGCCTTCTTGCTGCATCATTCCACAGTAGAAGGCAGAAGGGCAAGAGAGCATGAGAAAAAGAGAGTGTGAGAAAGAGAGAGAGACAGACAGAGACAGAGAGAGAAAAGGGCTGAACTCATTCTTTTGTAAGGAACCCACTCCCACCATAACAAGCCCACTCCCACAATAATGGCACTAATCCATTCATAAGGGCAGAGCCTTATGGTCTAATCACCTTTTAAAGGTCCCATCTTTCAACACTGTTGTATCGAGGATTGTTCCCAACACATTTAAACCATAGCATTTACCAATAGTACAAAATTGAAAATACTTGGTATTGGCGAGTGTAAATGGAAATAGGAGCTTTCAGGCTGAGAGAAAATCACTGGTACAACCACAGTAAGTCCCTAACATATGAACGAGTTCCATTCCAAGAACACATTCTTAAGTCCAACAAAGTCACCCTAGGTACCAAACTAACACAACTGGCTATATAGTACTGTACATATTTAACAGGCTATCCTGACACTTGATGGAGAGAAATAATACGTTAAAAAACGCAGGTGTGCATTGTTAAATTCATAACTTGAAGGTTCATGTATAGGGGACCAACTGTATTATTTGGGTAGGTGAAACCCGATACATCAGAAGTCATAAAAACACATCTACTTCTGCCAGCAATTCTACTACTACAACTTTAACCTGAGGAAGTAATCATGGAGGCAGGCAAATATTCAGCAACAAAAATGTACATTACAGTGGGTTTTTTTATGATGACAAAATAAATGAAAACAACCTAAATGTCTACTAATAGGTAGGTGGTAAGTTATGGGCTATCAACATAACAGAATAAATCCCCAACAACCATTAAAATTGACAGTGTAGATTCAGTCTTAGTAACAAGAAAAGATGTTCTAATTTTATATTTAGATAAATAAAGCATATTATGAATGGAATAATATGTGTAAAGTGTGACTCCATTTTGTAATATCTCTATAGATATAAATTTGCAAAGGAAAAATCTGGAAGATGCATACTAAAATATCAATAGAACTGGGAAGTGGGATTTCTGGTGATTTAAGTTGTTTTTGGTTGATTTTATTTTTTTGCTTATTATTATTTTTCCTCCAAATATCTCATTAGTCTATATAAAACATATGTAGACCAATAAAAATAACAAATAAAGTGATTTTACAGAATGCAGACACAGCAGTACATATAGGAAAATTCACAACTTTAAACATGCTATCACCAAAAAGAGAAGAACAACCAACGTTATGTACTAGAAAAGGAACAAAAACAAGCCAAAGTACAATGGTAAGAATACTATAGTAATAAAGATTAAAGCTGAAGTAAATAAATGAGAGTAAAGCAACAACAACAAAACTTTCTGGTGGAATTGACAAATAAAACCAAGAGATAGCTCTTTAAGGGGACTGATAAAAGATACAGATACCTCTGGTAAATCCAAGCAGGGGGGAAAAGAGCACATCTATGAAATATAAAAAAGATGAGCACAGATAGGGGCATACCACACAGTTTCATGGTAACACATTAAAAACATCATGATGAAAATGAATAATTTTTAACAAACCCAGAAACTACCATGGCCTCAAAATATGCACCTCATTCATATGACAAAAATCAGCTACCGGCTGGGTGCAGTGGCTCATGCTCATAATTCCAGCACTTTGGGAGGCCAAGTGGGGAGGATTGCTTGAGTCCAAGAGTTGGAGACCAGCCTGGCAACATAGGGAAAACTCTACAAAAAAATGAAAAAATTAGCCAGGTGTGGTGGTGTGTGCCTGCAATCCCAGCTTCTCAGAAAGCTGAGGCAGAAGGATTGCCTGAGCCCAGGAGTTTGAGGCTGTGCTAAGCTGTGATTGTGCCACTGCACTCCAGCCTGAGCGACAGAGCGAGACCCTGAACAAAAAATAATAAGAAAAAATCAGCCACCAAGGAAGCCCAGGCAGAAGGAACACCTTCTTGTCAAAGTGTTCTGAGAGTTGGCCTTCCTTTCCTCATGACAAAATGCAAATTAATTAAATAAAGAAATAGAAAGGAAAACTTCTGCCAGTAGCTTGATCAAGCATGTCAAGACTGGCCTCAAAATGTTATTAAGACACATCAGGGCTGCTGGGCGAGATGACATCATTTGACAGAGACTGAGATTTTCTTCCAAGCCACAAACCAGCTCAACGGTTTCTGTGGGGTCCCTTAGGTCACGTGTGGCCTCTTTTGCTTGGCAAGGTCTCACACCTTGGAGCGTGCTTCTAGGTTAGGCTTGTGGATTCAGGAACACTCAGCTTCTGGTCAAGTGCCAGCCTTTAAACTGAGCCTTCTGCTCATGGATCCTGCTTTGAGGAGCCTAATAGAATGGATGCATCGACTTGATGTTTTAACAGCCATGATATGGTGCCCTGAAAACCTTGTCACATTTGTGGATAAAAGTGAAAACCCAAGGGTGTGGGCATTTCCTTGTACATTCTTTGCTGACGTTTTTAACTTAATCTGGGTCTTCTGCAAACATGAACAGATGTTCATAATCATAACTGTAGAGTAAGTCTTAAAGTATACCTTTTTAAAACATCTATTTATAGGAAATGATTATAGACCCCAAAATGCAATGATGGTGATCAGATACTAACAAAATGTATAGACGGCTGCACACCACACTGCACTTGTTGAGAGAAGAATCATAGTATGCCATAAACCATTTTTATTTAATAAAGACCAATTTCAAAATATAGTACCAGAAAGGAAATCAAAGAAAAACATGATTTAGAGATGCCAGGTTTAACCTCCTCCCCCAAAGCTCATTTAATCCCAGGGCCTCTGTGTTAAGAATCTTGGTCTTATTCCATCCCCACAATTTACCTAACCGGGGGCCATCTGCATAGATCCACAGTGTATGAGAACTGGTAGAGACTTGAAGATGCCATCTCTGCTGTATAGACTAGAAGACACAAACAGGCACTTTGCAGGTCTTAGGTTGGGTTCCTGGGAGTATTAGTCAAGTTTCTCCAGAGAAAAAGAACCAATGGGTGTGTGTGTGTGTGTGTGTGTGTGTGTGTGTGTGTGTGTGTGTGTGTGAGAGAGAGAGAGAGAGAGAGAGAGAGATTGAGATTTTAAGGAATTGGCTCATGTGATTATGAAGGCTGGCAAGTCCAAAATCTGCACGTGAGACCAGCAGCTTGGAGACCCAGAAAAGAGTTTATGCTGCCACTGGACTCTGAAGACAGTGTGGAGGCAGAATTCCCTCTTTCTTGGGGACCCTCAGGCTCTTTTTTCTTGAGACTTTCATCTAACTGGATAAGGTCCACCCACGTTATAAGGGGTAATCTGCTTTACTCAAAGTCTATTGATTTAAATGTTACTCTCATCCAAAAAATACTTTCATAGCAACATCCAGACTAGTGTTTAACCAAATATCTGGCTACTGTGGCCAAGTTGACCTGCAAAATGAGCCATCACCCTGGGGAACAAACTCTGAGCCAGAGATGTGCATATAGTTGGTTTGTAGATGAGTGTCCTTAGAAACACCTGGGGTGAGGGGTGGGCAATGGGGTGGAGCAGGGAGAAAAGTCAGGCTGCAGTGCATTTGCAACAGAAGCCTCAGCTGATCCCATTGGGAGCTCAGAAGCTAAGTTGGCCCTTGTGGATTCAACCAGTTTGAGGCAGGGAGACTGAGTCTTTATCCCGCTGCTTAGACCAACCACCAGATGGGGATGCCCCTGGAGAGGAACATATTTCTGGAGTACTTGAGTTGAATGTGTCCCCCAAAATTCCTGTGTTGTAACTTAATTGCCAATGTGATAGTTTAGGAGGTGATTAAGTCATGAGGGCAGAGCCCTTGTGAATGAGATTAGTGCCCTTGTAAAAGGATTCGAGGGAGTGGGTTCATTCTCTTTTGCTCATCTGTCATGGAGGGCACAACAAGAGAGTGCCATCTTGGAAGCAGAGAGTAGCCCTCATCAGACACCGAATCTACTGACACCTTGATCTTGAACTTCCTAGCCTCCAGAACTGTGAGAATAAATTCTTGTTCTTGATAGATTATGCAGTCTAAGGTTATTTTGTTATAGCATCATCAGTCACCAGTTCTTCCAATACCCTGGGGCATGAATGCCTCCATTTGAAAGAATGGGTTGTGTGATGTATCATCTCACTTTATCCCTCACAGAAACTTGTAAAGTGGGCACGATTATCCCCATTTTATAGATGAAGAAATGGAAGCTCAGACCAGTGAAATAACTTGCTGAGACTCGCAGGGCTGGTGGGTGGCAGCCAGGATTCAAAGCCAAGCCTGATATTCTCTAAATTAGTCCAAGCTGTTCAATCACTCAGCTCCAAGATTTGGACTTTTGTCTTGGGTTTATCTTTAACAGAAATTCCCAAGTGGAGGATTTATACTCTTCTTCCTGTTTAGATTGGGGGTGCCATGATTGACAGTTGGATTAAGGGACACACAGCTAATACTTCACAGGTATTGTTCCTTTTAATCCCTCTAAGGGCTCTATGCAGTAGAGCATTATTAATGCTAGTTAACAGATGAGGAAATTGAGGCACAGAGAAGTTAAGTAACATGCCTAGATTCTTACTGCTGTTAAGAGGTGAAACCAGAGTTTGAACTCAGACTATAGTTGAATCTAGAATCTGAGCTTTGAACTTTCTAAACGCTGCTCACTGCCTCAGATGAAGGATGATAGGAGCTCAGTAGAGAGAGATTGGGAGGGGCTAGAAGACACAAGGAGGTCTTCCTGGGGTTTTTGGCACTTAAATTAACAGCTAAGAAGGATTGAGCATCTACTTGGGTAAGATGTGGATGGACAAGGAAAACTGGATAGGACAAGATGGATGATTGTGCTGCAGAAGCAAAGGCAGGGAGGTGGGACTTGAATATGAAATGCACTGGGTATGGAAAGAGCAAGCCAACTGGTGCAGAAGCATGACAGGCCTGAGAACCTGGAACACATCCATCACTGGTTGTTCTTTAGTCTTGGAATGTTTTGTCTTCCTTGGCTCCTTCCTGTGCTTCGGTGTCTGACACACTGACCCACATCACAAGCAATTGCACGCTGTGTTCTAGCATCCTTGGCAGGGCCTGTTGGCTTTATGGCTGCCTTCACTGAGTCTTACACTTGAATGGGCAGACCGGAAACTGTTCGGGCCAGAGAACTCCATGCTCCTCCATTGACTGAGCATGTCTGGCCCTTTCCACTGAGGTTTCCTCTGGACCTGGGCCCTTCTCTGGAGGCCTTCCACTGTCCTGTATCTGCATCAGGGCACATACAAATACCCTGTGGGCTGCTTCCAGATGAGGCAGTCACATATGTGTCACCCCCATCCCCACTCCCAAGGCTCCTCATGGTACCTGTCCTGAGGTCTACAGATTGGCCATAGAGGTGGTGGCTCCCACAGAGAAGGTGACTGTTGATGGAATGGGCAGGATTTAAACTGGTAAAGGGAAAAAATAAATGAAGGGAACAGAAAACAAAGTGAGCAAAGTATCTATGTGGGCCAATAGCCAGTAACTCATTCATTAAATCAACAAACACTACTTGAGTACCTACTGAGGCCAGGCAATTTACAGGAAGGAAAGCACATCAACTTGGCTCTAAGGGGTGGCAAAATAATGCTAGTACTGTCTTGCCTCATTGTGTCTTCTCTTCCTTTTGGACTCCCTGCCTCCCATGAATGACACCACCAGAAACCCAACAGCTCAAGCCAGAAGACTGGGCAATATCTTTCATATATCTCTCCATCACTGACCACGTCCAGTCCATCAACCCTCCCTGTCAAGCTGCCCCCGAACAGCTCTCACATCTGTCTGCTCTCCTCTATTCACCTGCCTCAGCTGTGGTAAGGGCCATCACTTCTTGCTGGACCTCTGCAGTGGCCTCCAAGCTGGCATCTGTGCTTTTCACTCTTGCCTCACTCCTATGCATGTGCTGCATCAGGACAGGAGGCATCAGCTGAAAGCATTAAGTCAATCATGGCATTTCCAGGCTTAAAATCTTTCACTGACCCCCCTACTGCCCAATGTGTCCAATGTCCTGTTCTATGGGCTGAATTATATCCCCTCCCCAAAATTTACGTGTTGAAGCCATAACTTCCAGTGTAACTTGACTGTTTGTGGAGATAGGGCTTGTAGGAGGTAATGTCCTTAAAGAGGAGGAGGAGAAGACAACAGAGAGCTCACTATCTTCCATATGAGGACACAGCAAGAGGGCAGCTATTTACAAGCCAGGAAGAGAGGCCTCACTTAAAAACAGATTGGCTGAAACCTTGATCTTAGACTACTGGGCCTCCAGAATTCAAGAAAATAAGCATCTATTGTTTAAACTTCCCAATGTGAGGTATATTGTTAGAGTGGCCGGGCAGACTAATACATGCTCTGATCTGTCCCCTGCCAACTCCATCCAGCTAACTTCCCTCCATTTTTGGGATATCATCAGAGCTGCTCTTTCTAAAAATTTTCCTCATACCTACAGGAGATGTTATTAGTGGTTAGGTCGCCTCCCACGACCCTCACTCCTTCACCGGCAGCTGGCATTGGAGCTGGTGGGTCTCATGCATATTGCCTGTGTGCTACCACCAGGCTGTCACCTCAGGTGCCCACGGGAGCTCCCCAAGGTCTTAGCCCCACCCTCCCATCCTTTGGAAGGACAATTCTGAGACTCATTCTGAACAATTCCTCAGTCTGCTCAAATTGACTCCCAGTTGCCCCAAGTATACACAGCACAATTCTACATCTTGATTGACTTTCCCTCTTTCCCTGTCTTATGCTCTCCACTCTGCATGCCTCTGTCCTGTGGTCATGGCCCAAATAAACTCCCTGCTCCCACATCCTTACCTCAGACTGTCCTTTCAAGTGACCCTACCAAGTCAACTCTTTTCCCATCCAAATAGGAGTCGATGCCCTTCTACTTTTTCACCTTTAAGTCATGTGCCATTCTGTGTCCCTGTCCCCCACTCACTAGTGTGAACTAGGAAGGAGAAGGGGCCTGGCTATCCTGTTCCCAGCACACAGCACAGGATGTGACACGCAGCATGTACCTCAGCAGGTGTCATGGAATTGATGACCAAGAAGTAGGTTGTTCATGACAAAAACACTCAACAAACTGGGAATAGAGGGGAACATCCTCAGCATGGTAAAGGCCATTTGTGAAAAACCCACAGCCAACATCACAGTCAATGCTAAACAACTGAAAGCTTTCTCCCCCAAGACAGGAGTGAGACAAGGAAGTCCATTCTTGCCACTTCTATTCAACATTGCACTGGAGGTTCTAGCCAGGGTGATCAGGACAACTTCTTTTCTTTTGGTTTATTTTATTTTTTCACTGTGAAAATGATTGGTTATTTTTTATTTTTTAAATAGACAAAATTATATATTTAAGATGCATATATTGTTTTGAAATAAATATACATTGTGGAATGGCTAAATCAAACTAATTAAATATTAATTACCTCACATACTTATCATTTATTTGTGGTGAGAATACTTAAAATCTACTCTCTTAGCAATCTTCAAGAATACAATACATTGTTATTAACTATACTCATCATGTTGTACAATAGAGCCCCTGAAAAAATAAAATAAAAGGCATCTAGATTGAAAAGAAGTAAAATTGTTTATATTCACAGTTGACATGATCTTATATATATAGGAAATTCTTAAAATAATCTACGAAAGATCACTCAAGCTAATAATCAAATTCAGCAAAGTTACAGGATTAAAAGTCAACATGCAGTCCAGATATGGTGGCTCAGTTCTGTAATCCCAGTACTTTGAGAGGCTGAGATGAGACGGTTACCTGAACCCAAGAGTTTGAGACCAACCTGAGCAATATAGTGAGACCTCATCTCTACAAAAATTAGCTGGGCATAGTAGTGTACACCTGTGGTCCTACCTAGTCAGGTGGCTGAGGCAGAAGGATCATTTGAGCCCAGGAGGTTGAGGTTGTAGTGAGTCATGACTGTGCCACTGCACTCCAGCCTGGGTAGCAGAATGAGATCTTGGCTTAAAAAAAAACAACAACAACATGCAAAAATCAGTTATAGTTCTATAAATATTATATAGCAATGACCAATCCAAAAAGAAATTTGGAGAACAATTCTTAAAATACCACCAAAAAGCATAAACTGCTTAAATAAATTTAACTAAGGAGGTAAAAAACTTGTTATACACTGGAAACTACAAAATATTACTTAAAAAAATTAAAGAAAATCAAAATCAAGAAAAGACATCCCATGTTCATGGATTGAAAGATTTAGTATTGGCAAGACATCAATACTTCTCAAAGCAATTAACAAATTCAATGCAATTCATATCCAAAACCTAATGGCCTTGTTGCAGAAACAGAAAATCTGATCCTCAGATTCATTTGAAATTGCAAAGGAACTTGAATACCCAAAATAATTTTGAAAAAGGAGAGAAACTCAAAGTTGAAGACTTTGAGTTGAAGACTCCATGCCTCCTGATTCCAAAACTTACCACAAATCTACAGTAATAAAAACAGTGTGTTGACAACAAAAGGATTGGTATATGGACCTATAGGATATAAATGAGAGGCCAGAAATAAACCCATACTATGGTCAATTGATTTTTAACAAGGATGCCAGGACCCTTGAGGGAAAGACTAATCTCTTCAACAAATGATCCAGAACTGGTCCCCTCCCCCAAAAAAATTTGAATCCTTTCTCACATCATATATGAAAATTAACTCATAATGGGCCAAACACCTAAACATAAGAACTAATAACATAACTCTTAGATGAAAACAAGGGTAAATCTTCATAAGCTTTGATTTGGTATTGGATTTTTAGATGTGACGTTAAAAACAGAGGCCAAAATAGAAAAAAAAAATAGATGAATTGGACTTCGGTACAATTAAAAACTTTTGTGCATCAAAAGACAGTATCAAAAAGGTAAAAAGACAACCTATATAATAGGAGAAAATATTTTCAAGTTGTATATCTGAAAAGAAAATTGTATCCAGACTACATAAAGAACACCTAAAACTCAACAAAAGATGACAATCCAATTTTGAAACAGGCAAGGAAGTTAAAAAGATTTTCAACATTGTTAATCATTAGAGAAATGCAGAACAAAACAATGAGATATCACTTTATACCCACTAGAATGATTATGATACTAATAATAAATGGAAAATAACAAGTGTTGACAAGGATATGGATGAATTGGAATCCTCATACATTGCTGATGAAATGTAAAATGGTGCAGCTGCCACGGAGACGACTGCTTTTTAAAAAGTAAAACACAAAATTACCATATGACCCAGCAATTCCATTTGTAGGTATACTACCAAAAGAATTGAAAGAATATTAAAACAAAAACTTGTACATATGTCCATAGCAGCACTGTCTACAATTGCCAAAAAGTGGAAACAATTCAAATGTCTGTCACCTAATAAATGGATAAACAACATGTGGTCTATCTCTACAACAATACATTATTCAACCATACTGAAAAATCTAATGAAATATGTAAAATAATTGCAATAGCTTGCTTGATATAAGTAAGTCCATTTTGTTAAAATCCTCCATCTTATCTGTCTGCCTGACCTAAAATGACCCCCCTCCCCGCCCAGTGTGTAAATGTGATTGTTGTAACATTTCCATGACCACAGACCCACAGCCTGGTTCCCCTGAGTTGTTCACACTAACCATTCTTGCTGACTGAAAACTCCCTAGCCACAAGTTCCATGTAACTGCATGCCTTGTTAACTGAAATCCAAGAAATTGTTCCTTTTGTTTTTAGTTCCTTGTACCCTCACCCCCTGCTATGTAGCCCACTTGCAGATTTTGCCTCTATAAGCTTCTTGCTAATTCCACTCAGTGTCAAGAGCTTTCTTGGCATGAGCCTACTCTTGACCGCGCACTATTAAAGGACTCAAAATTCAAACCTGGTGTGCTGGTGATTCTCCTTTCTCGTGGTTCGGCTATAATAATACAAAGGAATGAAATTCTGATACATGCTACAACATTGATGAACCACCAGAACCTTGTGCTAAGTGAACAAAGTGAGACACAAAAAGTCACATATTGCATGCTTCCATTTATGTGAACTATCCAGCATAGTTAAGTCCACAGGAACAGAAAACAGATTAGTGTTTACCAGGGGGTGGGAGATGGGGGGGGTGGTGTTGGGAGTGACAGGGTTTCTCTTTGGGATGATAAAAATGTTTTAGATAAGAAGCGATGACTGCACAACATTGTGGATATATTACATGCCACTGAACCATACACTTTAAAATGGTGAATTTTATGTTATGTGAATTTTACCTCAATAAAAACAAGAAAGAGGTAGGGTGAATCAGCCTGTGGTGTCTGGCTGTTTCAGTCTTCCTATCCTACCTTGGGCTTGCATGTTAAGTCCCATATGGACAGACCTCTCTACCCTGCCCTTTCCTGTTTTCCAAAGAGCAGCTCCCCAGGCCTTCAGAGGAGGGACCACCATAATCTTTGCCCAACTCTGCCCTTTTCTGAAGGGGATGGGGATTGTCTCACATTTTAAATCTTCCATTTCACTGGGAGTGTCCATCAGAATTTGGTTAGACCTGTTGCTTTAGGTCACAATTACTTCTGCCAAAGGTGTATGAATATTTATGACTGCTCATAGGCTTCATGTTTACCATGTCGGCAGCACTGTTTGCATTCATGCTGATAATAGAAACTCAATTTATAATAAAAACAAGCATTTTGTTATGAATTGGGTTTTAAGGATTCTATGAAGGCTATGCAGAGATTTATTTTAGCCTAGTAAATGTCTTGCTCCAGGGTGAGACTTTAGAACCTTCAAACAGTTCATTTTGAAGAATTTGGTTATTAGAAAACTTTTATAGTCTCTTTAACTTAATGAGAGAAGAATGACAAATTGAATGGCTTCCAACAACAATGGATTCCCCATGTCTAGAATGGCCTGCCATTCTAAATAGGCTGTGGGGGTGGCTGGGAGATGCTAGACCTGGATCCTAGGCTACTCAAAGGCTAGATGGCTTTAGACAAGTCCTTTCTCCTTTCTAGGCCTCAGTGTTCTCTTTTGAACAAGCTAGGGGTTGAATATTTACAAAATCAGAATTTTTGACTCTGCAATCCCATACTCATAAATTTTTCCTGAAGCAAAAAAGTTTAATACAAGCAAAAAGTTACATGTTTATAACTGCTCAATGCAGTATTATCTAAAGGCAAAAAAGCAGAGGAACAAAAATATTTCATAAATTGGAAGTACCTGATGGAATTATAGAAAAACATAGTAAATTGACATTAAAAATAGTAATTGCTATGGAGACCCTCCCTCCCTGTCAATACCACCAAGACTAGTATGATGCTCATTAAAAGGGCACAATGATTATTTCCAGATTGATGGAGTTATGGTTGATTTTTATTTTCTTCTTTATGCTTTTATGTATATTTCAAAATTTCTATAATGAACATATGTGACTTTTATAATCAGGAAAAACTGTCACTGAAATAGCAGCTAATTTTATAAGGAATAAAATTAACAAAGAAGAAAATATTTACTATGTAAAATAAGAAGGAACTGGAATATGAAATAAATATTCGGATTGCAACTAGGTTGAGATGGCAACAGACCAAATCCCTAAAAATGGCTTTGCCTAATTATCAATCCATCTAATCACCAATTCCCTAAAAATCCACCCCCTACCTTTAGGTGTTTTTATGTCTATTCAATTATGGTAGTCTTTTTCATTTTGCCATCTTTTGACACGTTAAGTATTTTTTATCTAGTTGTCTAAAGGTACTTCTGATGATTTTTATATTTCTAAGAGTTATTTTAAACATTTGCACCATTCCTTGATTATGGGATTGTTTTTATCCTTGTGTGGGTAATTGTTCCTTTTAAATCTACTTTTGAAATATTTTAAAATAAAAACACTTGTTAAGCTGTTTGCTAAAAATCCTTTCTTCAACTTTTAGAACATGTTTAAAACTGCTTTTTCAGTGGTACCTAGGAAAATAAGAACAATAAACTGTAAAGCCTCCTTCTATATTGATCCTTCACTAGAATTCATTACCAAAGTTATGGATCAAGCAAGACAAGGATGGATGTTCTAAAAGACAAAAATATCTTTTATGAAACACTGAGATTTGATCAGTATAAAATGGTAAAAAGATGGCAAGAAAGAATAAAATACCCACATGAGTTTAACACACAGTCAAATTTTAGGTGAATTCATCTTAGGGGACTAGCTGTAGGTGAATTGATCTATAACTTATGGAAATTGAAAGGGAAGTTGAAAAAAAAAGCTGCAATAAGGTGGGTAGAATTTTTGATGCTTTTATCCAAACTTATCTTTTATTTTATTTTTTTCCCCTTTCCCTCTCAATTTGTCTGGAAGAAGGCATCTGAGTATCTTAATTTAAATTTTCTTTCAGTAATATGATTCAGTTGAAAACACCAAAGATGAGAACTTTTGACAAGTTCTGTGTTCAACTTAAGTCATTTATTTTGTGAAAGGAAAGAGGTCAACTGTTACTCACAGTCCTTGATACTTTTTAATGAGACGGCATCCCAGTACTGGGAGCTTAAGAAGTAATTTTATGGGGCAATGGATACAGATCATGAAAATTTTGGAAGGGTGGCAACCAAATTACATTGCTCTGCCTAAGAATGGAAAAGTGGTTGAGAGTCCAGGAGCTAGAGTCATATATCGAGAAGACTGAAAGATCTAGAGAAACAGTAACCCTTCCTTGTTGAGAGTGATACCAAAGAAGGACGTGAGTAGCAAGGAGGGCGGGCCTAATGGGAACTTCAATTGCTGTATGGTCTGTTCCTTTTACTACATTTTCAGCAATCTCTACTTTGTTCACAAATCTTTTGAAATAACTGGAATTCTAAATTATGAATCTGAAGACCTTTTGAATTTTACTTCAAGATTAGCCCAGTGCAAAAATCATGACTTCCCAAAAGGGCAGGCCACATATGGGTTACAGATTAGTATTTCACACATGCATGTGAATCTTCCAAGTAAGAAATAGAGGGTGAAAGAGAGAAAAGGTAGAAATAAAAATAAATATATATATATAAGCCATATTCTATCTTTGCTAGTTTAAAATTGAAATTACTAGGTATAGCTATGCTTAAATTTACCAACAGAAAGAGAAATGGAATGGCACTTCAGATAAACGTTTCTTCAAAAAAGTGATATTGATTGCTAAAAACTTCTCTAATATTAAGGGGAAAATCATGTGCAAAACTTTAATTGGTCAGAACTGTTGTTATTTTTATATGAAATCTATTTTAATTAAATTGAATGTCTACTGTTAATGCCAGCTTAATATATTTGTATTTATTTGGTCCCTGATTTTTGAACTCATTTCTAAATTATTTCTTCCTTTGTTTCTTTGTTTTTCTTTTTTCCTGCCTTCTGGTGCATTAATAAACTTTTCTATATATAATCCCCCTTTTTGTCCCATCAGATGAAGAATTTGAGATCTTATTTATATTCCTTTAGTTTAAATTTTTGACATATATATTTAATTATTAATTTCTCTAATGCAATCTGAAGTTATTCAATATTTCTAATCATTTTTAGAGCAAGTCTTAACACATTTTCTTTAAATTTAATAACAAATCATCCTTGCTACTGCAGTCTAAGTATTTAGTTTCACTTCTATTTAAATTATAAGAGATGGTGTGATTATTATATGCAGTCACTAGTTAATTAAATTTGCCAACATATTTTATCAATTTCTGTGTTCATTATTATCTTCTTATAGCAGTTCAGGCTGCTATAACAAAATACCATAGACTGGGTAGCTTATAAACAACAGAAATTTCTCACAGTTCTGAAGGAAGGAAAATTCAAGGCCAAGACACCAGCAAATTTGGGCCTTGGTTCATAGAAGGCACCTTCTAGCTGTGTCCTCACATGCTGGAAGGGGGCCACTAATTCCAATCATGAGGGTTCTGCCTACATGACCTAATTACCTCTGAAAGGTTCGACTTAATTTTGTTACCCAGGAGATTAGTGTTTCAATAAATAAATTTGGGGGAAGCACAAAAATTCAGACCTTAACAATAATTTTCTTTGTATTCTATTCTTGTCTTTTATTTCAAGCTTCTTGATGAAAAGTCATTGAGTAGTAAATAGTAAATCTGGGGGGGAAAAAATCTTTATTTTATTCCTTCCTGAGAATGATAGTTCAACTAGGTATGGAAGTCTAGGTTGGTAACTATTTCCCTTAGTACTTTTAAGTTAATTATCTAATTTTCTTTTGGCTTTTAATTTGGCTGATGAGAGTTGACTCTTAGCATGACTTGTTTTCTAGTAGCTTTTAAGATTGTCTCTGTATCCTTGATTTACTGAAACTTCTTTATAGTGTGTCTAGGTATAGATTTATTTCTCATAACCAGTATTATGTATTTTTAATTTTAGGGCTCATATCTTTCTTTAACAGTGAACATTTCTTGGTCATTATCTCACTAAATATTGTTTCTTTTCTATTCGCTCTTCTTTCTTCTTCTGAATATTCTCTTTGGAGTATGTTGTATCTTTTAAATCTATCCTCTTGATCTCTTATCTACCTTTCCTTTGTATGTGTGTGTAGTTGTATATAATATATATACATATATATATGTATATAATACATATATGTATATAATCTGCCTTATTGTGCTGTGATCTAGATGACTAACTTAGTACTATCTTCCAATTTACTAATTGTCCCTCCTACTGTATCCACTTAGAGTTTATTCTCTCTATTGTGTTTAGAACTTAAATGGCTACATTTTCATCTCTAAGATTTACAATTGGTTCTTTTTTATATCCTCCTGTTCTTATTTTATTTCTATCAGTATTTGTTTTATACATTCTTGCCCCTTTTGGATACATGATAGCTTTCATTATCTCATTGAGAGTTCTAAACATACTTATTTTAAAGTCTTTTCCAGATTGGTCCATTAAGTCAATTTTGATGGCAATTAATATATCTGATTATTAATTTTGTTAATTGTCTTTCTTAGGATTTCTTAGTTTCTTTATATGTGTTTTTTTTTTGTGGAGATATAATTCATATACCATAAGATTCACTCCTTTAAAGTGTACAATTCATTGGTTTTTTTAATAAACTCAAAAGGTGTACAACCATTACCAGTATCTAATTACAAAACATTCATCACCCTCAACAGAAACCTCATGTCTAAAAGCAGTCACTCTTTATTTTCCTCTCCTCCTTCCTCTTGGCAATTGTTCATCTGCTTTCTGTTTCTATGGATTTGCCTATTCTGAACGTTTCATATGAAAAGAACCCTATAATACGTGGCCTTTGTGTCTGGGTTTTTCATTTAGCGTAATGTTTCCTCTTGTAGCATGAATCAGTTTTCATTCCTTTTTAGAGCTGAATAATATTCCATTGCATGGATATACCACACATTACTTATCCACTCATCAATTGATGGACATTTGGGTTATTTCTACTTTGGAATATCATGAATACTGCTGTGAACAATTGTATTCAAGTTTTTGTGTGGATATGTGTTTTTTTTCTTCTGTCTGCTAAACTATTGCTATTAAGCCCTTCCAGTGAATTTTTCATCTCATTTATTGTACTTTTAAACTACTGAATATCTATTTGGTTCCTTTTTAAAATTTCAATATTTTTATTGATATTCTCTATTTGGTGAACCATCATTCTCATATTTTCCTTTAGTTCTTTGGAGCTTCCTTTAGTTCTTCCCTTAGCTTATTGAACAAAATTTATATAGATGATTTAGACTCTTTGTCTAGTAAGACCAGTGTCTGGTCTTCCTCAGGGACAGTTTCTATTGATTGTTTTTCCCTTGTGTATGATCCATACTTTCTTGTTTCTTTGCATACATCATAATATTTTGTAGAAAACTGGACATTTTGATTAATATGATGTAATCTGGCAATGCTGGAAATCAGATTCTCCCCTTTTCCAGGATTTGTTGTTGTTATTGTTTGTTTTGTTCGTGTCTTTATTAGCTTTTCTGAACTAGTTCTGTAAAGTCTGTGTTCTTAATTGTGTTTAGCCATTGAAATTTTGCTTATTTACCTTAGTGTTGAGCAAATGACTGAGTAGAGATGTCCTTAAACTCTTGCAATCAGTAAGTCTCCCTGTCTTTTCCAATGGATTCCATTGTATGTTAGTGTATGTGTGTATATGTGTGTATGCACATGCATGAACATTGGGATATACTTTCTAAACTCATCCAGGCAATTGGCAGCTCTGTCTCAGCTTTGACTCGTTACTTGTGCAGGATCCTAAGGTCAGCCCAAGATGGGAGCTTAGGATCTTCTCAGGATTTTCCTGAGTACGTACACAGTCCTAGGTATGTGTACAACCCTATGCATGTGTGTGGCCTTCTAGGTTCCCAGGAACATGTCAGAACTTTTAAAAGTCCCTATAGACATCTCATGCCTCAGACTTTCCTTTTGAGCCTTTTGCTTAGCCTATTGTTTGACCCAATTATCTAATTGCCTTGGGAAGCCACAAATTTAATCAATTGCCTCTAATTGTTTTTAACAAACACCCCCGGGGAAAATACTTTTTGCACTGTACAAGCTTTGAGTCAGGTCAAGTAAAGGCAGTCTTTTAAGTGAGGTCTTCCAGGAAACCATTGGACAGGTCACATGATGACAGTTCTCTGAGAATAAGGCTTTGAAGGAACTTCAACCCTTTGTGCCCCTCTGGTAGCTGTCAGGCTGCTGGTGTTTGCTATGATTTGAGGTTATTAATTTTCAAGGCTGTTGCCTAGCTGGAGAGCATGAGATGGGAATATGGTAAATTAAAACTCCACAATACTTGCTGTCTTTACCAAGATTTAGCTGTGTTTCTGGAATAAATGCTCCCCAGATTGATGCCAGAATTTTATTAATTTACAGAGTTCAAAAAAGTTGCTTCTGAATATTTTTGTCAGTTTTCTCAAGAACTTTTAGACATTCTAACTCTGCCATTTTCACTGATATCATCTTTTCATAT
This sequence comes from Tarsius wallacei, assembly GCA_963574415.1. Lineage (NCBI taxonomy): Eukaryota > Metazoa > Chordata > Mammalia > Primates > Tarsiidae > Tarsius > Tarsius wallacei. Next base: position 29,025 of record CAUYQG010011926.1, read on the forward strand.
GTTTTTGAATTTTGGTATACAGATTTTAAATGGGAGAGCTCACTCCCTCTCCCTGTATTCCTGTCTAGCAGTTATGTGGCTATCTCCACCCAGCCCCTTGGGATCCCTAGTTTAGATCCAGGTCCTACATTAGCAATCTGGGGCTCTAGCCTGGGTATGACACTGAAGGTACTGCAGATACTCTCACTGAGTTAGCAGCTTGACTGATTTCCTGGATGTGAGGATCTGTCCTCCCCCATCTCCCCAGGCTTGCGGTTTTACATAGATGTAACTGGGAGCTACCAGCAGATTTTTTTCAGCTCCCTTTTAAAAGCAGAGGGTTCCCATTTGAACCCCTGGCTTGGAGTAATGAGCCTGGCTCTAGTGCCCAACTCATGCTGAAGGCACTCCTGGTTACATCCTAGCATCCAATTTTCCACTCCCTCTATTTACTTCCCAATCTTGAGCCCAGAAGGCTCACTGTTACAGCCCCCTCTTCACATTTTAAATTTCTGGCCCATGGAGATTCTTCTTTTGTTTTTCAACAGACCTATTTTTAAAATTTTTTTCTCTTTGCATTTTATTGATTGTTGCTATGTGTTTGGAGCATGAGGACTGGGGGTTGTAGGGGTAGACAAAACAAGAGCGATGTATTCTTGCTGATACATTGTGTAAAAGATGATATCATTTAAAACTTTAAACTATTTTTTAAACTTAAGACAGTATATATTGACTCTCTTCCCTGATAGATGAGAAAATTAGCCTAAAATGATTAAAAATGACAATCCATATCTGTGTCATTCTTACACACTGGGGGCAGTACTCTCGAGTATGCTTCTCTGACTATACTATGTCCACTTCTTTCCAAATTTTATAAATAAGACAATAATTTATCTTGGTTTTGCATTCTAGGAAAACACAGAAGTAAGACACTAATCACCATAACAAGGAATTTTCCCTTTTCTTTTGTCAAGCATGTTTTATGAGGGTGAAGAAGTGGCTCTGTGGAGGATAGAAGTAATTCCCAGAAAAACCATGATTCCATCCAATTATAATCCTTGCATGCATACATATGAGTCTGGATGAAAAACTAATGCCCTATTGAGTGAAACTTCACTAACTAGAAGTATAAGGAATAGATGAGCCTGATTCAATTTGAACAAGTCTTACTGAAATTTTACAAGGTACAACTTGTTTTGCTAGGCATTGAGAGCATCACAGAAGTGAATGCAGACCATTTCTGTTTTCTAGGAGATGGGGAGGGGAGATAAAATAACTCAAGGCACACAGTGTGGTCTCCACAGGATTGATATCTGGCAGTGAAGTTGTTTCAGAGTGCAGGCCTGAGGAACAGGTGACACTTATGACACCTGAACGTTTAAGAGCAAATTTCACCATCCCATTGAAGACCTCACCATGAGGAAACAATTCGTAGCTTTATTTGCAATTTTCCCATTGGCTTTTTATGGATCAACTCAGTGTTTCAAAAACAGAACACAGCTCTGAAGGGTCTATAAATTTACTTATTTTAATATTGGGATCTAGAGGAGGAACTGATATCATTCCAGAGAAATCCCTTTCTAACAAACAGATGAAATCAAACCTTCTCTTGAGTCTGTGGATTCTCTCTGGTTAAGGGTGAGATCCTGGAGAAGAGTGTGGGATGTGTTTCCAGAGATGGATGTGTGACAGTGGCCTGGGGATGTAGAGGACAGCTTCATGGGCTCTCATAAGCAGCTTCAAACCTTGTTCTTCCAACTCCCTGCATCCTGGGGCCAACATTGGGTTTATAGAACAATCTAACCCAGCCATTCACCTGTCTAAACTACTTTGTAACTTTTCACTGTCTTTGGGATGAAGTCCAAATTCTGTAACTTTCATAAAAGGTCCTGTATGATCTGGACCCTGCAACCTCTTTTGCCACTCTCCCTGTACTCCAGACTTGACCCTAGACATATCCAACTGCTTATAGGGCTGTAAATTCACTCAGTTTCTGTGCTTGTCTCCATGCTGCACCCTACACTGGACATACATCCTCACTCTTCCCTCCAGGAAACCTTCCCTTGTATGACAGGGATGAACAACTAGTATCGGCTAGGATAATTCTGGCAGTGTATGACAGAGACCAAATGACAGAGTCCTCCATGTTGGAGGACATGGTGAAGAGGACATAAAATATGGAGCTCACACAAAATAGTAATTTCTTTCTCACCAAAAAGCCCTGTTTCGCATGAAGGTACCGCTTAGAAAGTTGTCAGTAGTGCAGTTTCTTTCTATGTTATTCTACATCCTAAGAATGTATTCTTTAGCCCAATGGGCCAAGATATCTCTTTGTTGTCACTGTTCCAAGGAAAGGCTTCCAGGATGAAGGGCAGGGATGAGTCCAACATAGAAAGGACAGCTGAGCAGGAAGGGCAGGGTCCCCCCTTCACTGTCACTCACTCCCCATTAGCCAGAACTGATTCAGATGGGCATAAAACCCAGCTGCAGTGAAGATGGGGAAGTGTAGCTTTTAATTCTGGAAGTCTCTATCATTATGAGAGAAAAGGGGAAAATGGACAATGGGGAATGACTGGATGTGGATGATAGCTGTGAGGACAGAAAGACTGGCCAGGATGGATGAAGAGGAAGACTTAACCACTCCAACAATGAAGAAGGCAACATCAAAGATGGACAAAGATGGAAATGAGAAGTCGAATTCCAAAGAATTGGAAAATATTCTCACATCCAAACCTTTGTTCATATTAGTCTTACTGTGTGAAATGCGCTAACGTTTCTTTCCTCATACTCCCAGGCCCAGTTTATGCTTTATTTGCTCAAGGCGGCCTTGATTGACAATGCCAGTCTTTCTCAGGTCTAGAGAAAAAGTCTCTGTCTGAGCTACTAACCGGACTGAAATGACTATAATAGTCATCTTTTATCCATGCCTCTTATGAAACAGGTATTTTATATACATATCTCATTTTCTTCCCACCATGTTCTTGTTAGACTTTGAAGGCTTCATAAAATTCACTTCTCTCTCCACTTCTGGAATGGGGGCCAAACGAGAAATAAGATCCAGGAGACTGGTGAACTGGAGATCAATGTTAGCTTTTTATTGATAAACTGATTAGAGAGCATGGCTTCACATTTGTAGCCAAAGGACTGGCTAATAACCTCTCTGCTTCCCACTTGCCCAATACAGACCTTGGAGCAGTCCACCACGGGGGAGTTTGGGCTTCAGGGTCACCCACCCAGAACTCCAGTCTCACACTGATGTAGGGAAGGGAGATAAAAGGAGGAAACCCCCATCTCACAGCCTTTTAATCACTTAGCTCCGCCCCCTGAGAACCGGCGCCCAAAGGCTGTGGCACCACATCCGGTAACTCAGCCACACCCCCTCTGTGGGTCGAAAGGGGAAAAGGCGGCGCAAGAGGCCAAGGGTGCTGCTCTCTTGGCGTTCCGTTCACACGGAAACGTGAAGCCAGAGGAATGAAGGTTCCACCACAACAATCCCTACCGAGAGGAATTGTTTTGCCCATGTGACAGGCGAGGACACTAGTGCCGTGAGAAGTACCGTGACTTGCTAGGGACACGGACATGTCATCCAGATATTAGGTGGCGGAGAATTTTGGAACCAAATTTATCGATCTCCAAACCCTGGCCTTTAGTCACTGGCTCGTGCAACCTGTAAACTCTTTGAGGGAAACATGACAATAAAATATCGCCACTTTCCCAGCAGCGCCTAGCAAAATATCTATTTATAAAAAGTTTCATGGCAGGGAATTTGGTGTAAAGATCTTGGGCTCTTGTCCATGTATGTTGCTTCTTTGTTCTTGTCTCATATGCAGCTAATTCTTTTACCAGGACAATTCACCTGGGAGCACCCAGTGATGCCGCACAGGAACGTTTTCATCTTTGCTGTCTCTGAACTTTGCTTTGTTGGGTTTATAGTATGAGCCACTTTGTTGCATTTTTTTTTAAAAATCCACTTTCTCCCTTGAGCCTGCACTACTCGCAAGGAGGGAAGGACAGGGTGGTGAAGAAGAGACTCAACTAAAGGCCGAGTGAAATTAAGGACCGTGGGTGGTCCAGGTGGGTGGTTTAGTTGGTAACCCTTCAAACAAATGTCTTTAAATATTTGTCCAACATGCATTTCAAGAGAGTAGAGAGAGGCTGACTTTATGCTAATAAAAATTTAAAAATATACAGAAAAAGAAATTCACTTACTAATTAGTCTTCTTGGGCAAAAGTAGTGTTGACATTCAGAAAAATGCCTGCCAAACATTTCCCACTTTCCTGTGATCCTTATACTCTCTTAAGTTATTTTCTCAACTTTCTAAACTGTACAACTTTTTGACTGGTATATTCAAGGGTTTTATAATTCCTTTAACAACTCCTTTACAGAATTGCAGGCCACTGTGACCTGCCCACTGAAGAGGGCTACGTTTGGGAGGAATGTCTTATTTTTATTTTCCACTGGAGGGCGCTGTGTACTTTGGTGGAAGTGGACCCATGCTCCATTTCACCAATTTATTCTAGCAATGTTTCAACTCCTCTCATGAATGTATGCCCTGGTCAGTTGTCCAGCGGTCCACTCCTTAACCTGGCTTTCTCCAAGCTCCCACAGGGCAGTAGTTTTAGGGCTCAGATGAGACCTCAGTCAGTCTGATTTCTACTGCGCTGGGCCAATGCATGCAAAGGGTTTTTGCCACCCTGAAAAAAGAAAGCCTTTTTATTTCCAGTGCCAGAGCCTACTGCAGCCTCCTCCTCATTGATTATGCGTCTCCATACTATCTGTGACTCCATTTCCGTGACTTTGTATCCTTTGCCTTTGAAAAAAAACATAGACTAGGCGTCTTTCAGATAGGACCTGCTTCCAAGGTCACAACTTCTTACCTCTGGATCCACTGCCACGTGCGCAGTCTCCCAAGTTGTCAGCACGTGGCTTTAGGGTAGGTCTTCTCCAACCTCAATGCACAAAGGAATCGCCCGGGCATCTAGTGAAAATGCAGGCTCAGATTTGCTAGGCCTTGGCAGGGGGGTCTGAAATTCTGCATTTCTAACAAGCCCTGAGTGGTGTCACTGCTGGTTGAAAAACTACATTTTACATACCAAGACTTGACCCTTTTGTCCCACCCATGAGTTTTCCCACTTTGTTTTGCGTATGGTGGTAGAGTCCACCCACAACCTAAAGTATAAAGTCTGATCAATATCTGTTCAGAGCTTTGTGTCTTGCCTTGTTTTCATGAATTGCTCCTGCAGGGCCCTCCTCTCATCTATTCCTCTTCGCCTAGCTGGGCAACTGTGTAGCGTTGTGTTGGTGCTCGTGTCTGCCGCATCTGTCCCCTGAGTTGTCTTTCACTGTCATGCAAAGTGACTTTTTTTCATTTTCTCTAATCCCCTCCTTTTCCCGTCCTGAATCAGGCTATAATGAATGATGTCATAATGGCAAAGACACATGTCATCTGTGTCTAAAGCACTTTAATACCCACAAGACAGTACAGGTAGAGGCTATGTGCCAGGGCTCCAATCTGCCTTTCTGTGTTCAAATCCTGTCTCTGCTACTTCCCAGCTGAGTAGCTTTGGGTTAATTACTTAATCTCTCTGTGTCTTAGTTTCCTCATTTGTGAAATGTGGCTAATGCTGCTTTATAAGGTCCTTGTGAAGGGTAAATGAGATGTTTGTGAGGCACTTAGAATAGGCCTGATGTATAGTAGGTGCTCAATAGTAATCAGCAATGTTGCAATTCCTCAGTCCTGTAGGGAAGGTGAATTATTCCCATTTTAAAGATTAGGAAACTGAAGCCCAGTGAGGAGAACTGACTTGCACTCAAGAGCCCAGAATGAGAATGATGGTACAGCAGGGAGCCAATGGACTCCAGTTCCAATGCTCACTATACTCTCTCCATGCTTACAAATGCAGTTTTACTACCATCAGCCCAGAGTGTGATGGTTTCTCCAGCATCCTGCTGATCTTTTGTTCTCTCTTTCCTTCTCATGGAGCATTTCCAGCTGGGGTGATTCATGGATCTGGGACTGCATGGCTCCCATTAACTTCAAGAAAAGTCATAAGGCAAAACCCACATCAATCAAACCTCCAAATTACTCATCCATCTTTGCAGGTGACACATGGATTAAGATGAACGTGGAGTGAAGCGGGTATCATAGAATAACTATTTAGATTTATGAACATCGTGTAAGAGCTTGTACCACGTCCCCAAATGGTAGCTTACTCTCTTTTCACAGGATGGTTGAACTTCAGGGATAAGAGACAGACTGTCACAATACAAAGGCCTTGAAACTTGGCGTCTGAGGAGCTGGGAATCCCAGCTTCACTGCTTGCTAGACTCGTGATCTTGAACAATCCCTTTGACCCCTTAGAGCCTTTTTACTTATTTCATTCTTCATTCTTCCAACAAACCAAGGAGTTAGTTTTTATCCTCATTTTACAGATGTGGAAACTGAGGCACATAGGTGATAAATGACTTGCCCAAGGTGATATGACCACCAAAGGATGGAAGCAGAGCTCCAAACTCCTGTGCCTGAGTCCAGAAACCTATGTCCTTGTACCACTGTATCTCATAAATAAGTCGGCGAGTCTAAAAGCATCAGGGGCAGGGCAATCCCTTTGGGTCCCCTCCCACTGTGGGAACTTCTCTGTCCTCTCAATAAATCCTGCTTTCTCAAAATAAATAAATAAATAAATAAAGCATCAGGCGCTGAGTAGGAGTTTAATAAGCCTTTACTGAATCTGAATCTTGCGGACAAAACTCGTGTCTTATTAATCCCTATTCTTTATGGGACTATTATACCTAGTAGGTTCTCAATTAATAGGAGCTGAGTTGCATTATTCCCCCGTGGAAATGGTTCTGTTTTTATTTAATGATTTGCTTAGATGCATTTTAATATGCAGACCACAATGCTTCTCGTACGATGTCTTCTGGACTGTGAGGCGCGGGCATTCATTATTTTATGAGATGCATATGTCATGCATAGCATAAGCCCTTTTCTTAAACCAACACAACATGCAAATAGAAATTTCATGTAAAATCACATTCAGACAGTCTCAAAGTAGAAACAGATGTCTGAAAAATATGAACGCCAGGCTTATTAAATATTTTATCATCAAATATTTCATACATTTCAAAAATGTCATCTGTGAAAACACAGAAATACCGCCTCAGGAGAACCAAAATATTTAATCACTTTCAAGAAATTCTTAAAAATAAGTCTTCACCTCAGAACTATTCCAGGCAGAGAACAAATTTCCAGGTGCTGCAAGCTATATTTATTATATTTTCATCAAAATCAGTAACCTAGTTGAAGGAGATACAGTAATCAGTAAGGTCATTATTAGGTAAGATAATGACTTCTGAATGAATTCTCTCATTAATCTCATTACAAAATGGTAATGGTACCTGACTAATCACGCCGGAGGGGAGAGCTGTGTTGAATCAGAGCAAAATTAAGGCTGAAATCCCAGAGCTGCCCCCACCACTTCTTCATGAAAGCCTCACTCGGGGCTTGGGGACTGGCTTGAAGTTACTCTGACGGGGTGGCCTGTTCATCTGAAGGTTGGGGCACCCAGCATGGCAAGGGGCAGAGCAAGAACCCCGAGCAACAGCAGTCAGGAAAACAAGTCTCTTCCTGCTTCTGTCACCTCCTTCCCAGGGGCCCTGGGACAGGTCATGTCTACCTCTGGGCTCCATTTCTGGTTCCTCTGGCTTTGTTCCCTGCTTCCACCCTTGCCCCCTTTATAGAGTCCAGTTCGTGGTCCCGAAACACAGAAGTGAGGTCACATCATTCCCAGCCATGGCTGCCTGAGTCACCCAGAGAAGGGTCCAAATCCTTACGAGGACCACACAGCCTATGTTGTCTACCTCCGTCTCCTCTCTAACCTTATCTCCTGCCATTCTCCCCACTGCTTGCTTCGCTTGACCAACACTGACTCCCTCGCTGTTCCTTGGACACAGTGATCAAGTGCCTGCTAGATCATCCCCATTCCTCACCCCATGTATTCAACCAACCAAGGAGTTAGTTATCTGTATGAGTCACCTCCTCCAAGTCTTTGCCCGGACGTCGCTTTTAACCATGTCTACCCTGACTGCCATATTGAACTCGGCAAACTTTCCACCAGCACTCCAACCTACGTGTTCTTTCTCCACGTCCCACGTCCTGTATTACATTTCTTGTCTATTCATTGCCTTCCAACACCCTATATAATTTATTTATTGTCTGTGTGTCTCCCCTGGCCTCTGCTGCCCCCACTGGAATGTAAGCTTCATGAGAGCTAGGGCCTTGTTAGACTCATATATATGCCTGGCACATAGCAGATGTGCAATAACTCTTTGATGAATGTGGAATGTATCACATGCTTGTGGATTCCAAACCTTGCCGGATACCAAGTGAGATGGAGGACCAGGGATGACTAAGTGCACATTCACTGCAGCAAGCATCCCCCCCACAGCCCGTTGATGGGGCTGGCCTTGCTTTCCATCCTGTTAAAAGTCATAGCTTTGTCAGTCCCTTTGTTTCCATCAAAACTGGCCCAAGTGCCCACATAGAGGGTGGCAGTGTTTGGAGGCAGAGACATCTTAACAGCCAGGAGAGATGGGCCAAGCAGAGGAGGAGGTCTTGGAAGAGACAAAAGGGGTGCCTTGTCCCCAGCTCCACAGGCATGCAAAGACCTCAGGGTCTCAGTAGATGGGGATTCAGTCTGCTGGAATAGACTCCTCATGATCAAAATGAGACAGGTGATAATCTTGTACTAACCCTCACTGATCAAACCACACAGAATTAGGTCAGGGCTGTGGTCTCTTTGTTTACGCTGGTGCCAAGGAGAGAATGGAACTTGGTGGGTCCTCATTAAATACTCAGTGAGCTAAGCTCTGAACTGATGCTTGAATATATCTTTTTCTGTGTGCCTCATTTACAGGGCAGGGGCAATAATAAACTGTCCAGTGCCAACGGGGAGTCTGGAAACCATATTACATAAGGGACAGTGAAAACATAAGGGGATGTTTAACTTGAATTACAGAAGGCAGAATGAAAATAAACCTCATCTTCAATAACTGCAGGACCAGCATGTGAAAATCTGGATTATTTTTATTTTATGTGACCTTAGAGCAGGGGTTGCAGGTTAACTTATCCAAGTGTCACTACGTACCCCTTCCAACCCAATGGAAAACATCACCAATTGATTATGGATACTTTCCTAAAGAGCCAGACCAAGCCTCAGAATCCTTCTTAACACAGTGTCCCAAACTCCTCCACCCAAATCAAAAGGAGCTGACACACAAGATAAAATTGTGATACTTTGTCTGGAACACAAGTCTAGATCAATTATTGAAAGCTCATTAGCATTAAGAAAAAAACATTTGTTAGACGCAAAGATGGAGTAATTTCCCTTGGGCTTGTGGGGCGTGGCATGGTGGTGGTGGGGTCAGTGAGTTTCTCACCACTGTTCAAGAAGAGGGTGCTTCTCTCCCTTCCTTCCCATGATGGCACCCAGTGGCAAGAAAAGCATATCAGTCCTCATTAGTGTGGGGTGGACACATTTCCAGTGTCAAGAGGTCAGACCTGGAGTTACATTTTACAAGGCATCGTAACAGCAAAGGACAGTGACTAGTGCTCAAAAACAGGAGATACAAGGCACTTCAATGCAGTGAACAATGTCTTAGAAATGCACCATGGTGGCCCCCAGGAAGTTCTGCCATCTTCTCTGGCTAACCAGATCCCTACGTCCACAGCTCTGGCTGACACTACATCCCCTGGGTTTGGGTTTATCTACTATTTAATGTCCAGAGCCAGTGGTTCACCCCGTAGCCCCTATGCTGCAGGATCCCTTTGCCCCTTGCTGTGGGTGCATGTGGTGAGCTTGTAACCCATCAGCCTCAGCTGTGTTCCCTGCTAGGGCATATGGGAACTTCTGGCTTTCCTACTTGATACACAGAAGAAACTGGGCTCTCTCTCTCTGCCTAATTACACCACACTAAAATTCCTTTCAACTGCCCGTGTCAGTGCAGGGATTCCCTGTAAAGGTATTGCCACCCACAGTAGCAAAAGGTAAAACAGGGGGCATAAGTACACTTAGCTTCAGTCCTCAACCCGTAATACATAGGGGACCTTCTCTGCCATCGAGGCCTTCTCAGCCCCATCCTGGGAGTTCCACTATAAAAAGGAGCCAGGAACTTGAGTCTCTTCTTGTTATGTTTCCTCTTCCCCCTTTTCCCCCTTTCTCTCTGATGGGAACTTGCCTTATTGATACCCATCATCTTCTCTATAACATGACTTTATGAGAAATTCCATCATCAGACCATCAGGCTCTGTTCTTGATAGTAAAAAAGCATTTCGAATGCAAAGAACCTTAATCTTTCTCAACAAAACCTATCTTTCAAAGCTACTATCTTGATATGGCCTCAAAGCTCTAGTTGGAGTTAAGTAGAACAACGGCTTTTTGGGGTCTAGAGTCTGGGTGGTACCCACACCTCTTCCCTAACAAATAATGAATGGGAGTTACAGGACAACATGACTCACAAGGAAAGAAAAACACGTGATTTTCTATCTTTTTTTTTTAATCAGGGTCTCATTCTGTCACCCAGGTTTGAGTGCAGTGGCACGATCATGGCTTATCACAGCCTCAACCTCCTGGGCTCAGGAAATCCTCTTGCCTCAGTCTTCCGAGTAGCTGGGATTACAGGCACATGCTCCCATGCCCTGCTAATTAAAAAAAATTTTTTTGTAGAGACAAGGTCTCTCTATGTTACCTAGGCTGGTCTCGTACTCCTGGGCTCAAGCAACACTTTTACCTCTGCCTCCCAAAGTGCTAGAATTACAGGTGTAAACCGTTGTGCCCAGCCGACTTTCTTTCTTAAAAAGTTACTTTTCAATGGAAAAACCAGAATACACAAAAAGATTTGTGTTCAGCCAGGCTCAGTGGCTCAGCCTGTAATTCCAGCATTTTGGGAGGCCGAAGTGAGTAGATTGCCTGAGTACGCGAGTTTGAGACCAGTCCAGGCAACTTGGCGAGACCTTGTCTCTACAATAAATCAAAAATTAGCCAGGTGTGGTAGCGTGCGCCTGTAGTTTTGGCTATTTGGAAGGCTAAGGTGGAAGGATCGCTGGAGCCCAGCAGGTTGACACTGGGGTGGCCGTGAGTGTGCACTGCACTCCAGCCTGGGTGACAGAGTGAGACTCCAACTCAAAAAAAAAATTGTGTTCAAGGGTGTTTATTATAGCATTATTTTCATGAAAATAAAATTAGAAAGAAATTGAATGTCCAACAAAAGGGGATTAGATAAATTGGGGTTTTAAATAACACCATGGAATATTGGTCAGTCACGTGTGTAAAGTTTTATAAGATATTAGGTGAAAAAACACATTACAAAATACATTCATTGCGATTTCATTTTGCAAAAAAAAAAACTATATAGCTGTCTCTCTCTGGATGATAAAATGATGAGTTGTTTTTCAATTTTCTTCTTTGTGCTTTTTCACATTTTTTCCAAATTATTAGTGAACAACTTGTTAGTTTTGTGGTCAGAAGTAAATGGGCAATAAATGCTCTGTTTGGGTTTTGGAGAAGAAAATACAGATGATCCCTTGATGGCGATGATGAGGGGACAGAGGACTTCATTTTAGCCTCTCCAAGTCTGAGAGATTCTGGCTCTGTGGCCTCCCCAACTTTGGCCTCTGGCTCCGTAGTGTGCTGAGGGGGCGGAAGGGCCATGGAGGCTCCCAGGCCCTCGGACAATGGCCAGTGCTCCAACCAGCACAGAAAGTGCCTGCACCCCATGAAGCCTTCCCACCATGGAAACACTCCAATTTCTTATAGAACCATGATGCCAAGAGAGCTTTCTGCCTGTGCACAAATCTTGAGTACCCCGGAGCTTCAATCTTTTATGAAATAGCTTTTCATTTTTTTCTTTTTTACTAAGGGCTTTTACAAGCCACTGAGTGGTTCTTTGTACATCAATTTTTAATCTTGTTAAAGCTTTTTTTTTTCCACTTGACCAATCCTCAGTTCATAAATAACACATCAAAAATTTGTTCCACTTCCTTCTGTAGATTTTGTTTGTTTGTGTTTGTTTTTAAATGGTCTCCTATTGAGAAGGAAGAAAGCAGTGAACACATCACTGTCTGCCCATGCCCTTCTCCCAAATACCGGATTTCCATGGCTCCCTATTGCCAAGCAGAGCTAGCCCAGAATTCTCTGCATGGCACTCAAGGCCTGCCGTGACCTGGCCCAGCCATTCTTTCCAGCTCAGTTCCTCTCCTCATTCTTCTCACACACCCCAGTAGCCAGGACTCAGTGCTGTACCAGGACACACTCCTCTCTCCATTTTTGCTGCCTCTGCTCACTGTATTGAGAACGCTTGGAAAAACCTGGAGTGAAGCGAGTTTAACATGTTTCTGTGTGGTTTTCTCCGTGTTATGTTTCAGTTTCTGACTTACTAACTTTGCCCGGTTCCTTTGCGGACACAGCTGCAGCTTCACAAACTCTGGATGTGAGCCAGACAGATCTGTGTTTGATGCTAGCTTCATTCATTTATTCATAAGATGGAGAGAGTAATGCCCACCTAACAGATTAGATACAAAATTTAAATACAATTGTGTATGTTAAACTGCTGAACAATAAGCCTGGTAAGGTCTTCAATTATTATGAAATTTGGGTCTTAGGCAATTTGTGAACCCAACTACTCAAGTGTGTTTGAAATACCTGTATACTCACCACCTAGATTCGATAGTTGTTAACATTTGGCCATATCTGCTTTATCTACCATCTCTACCTATTCATCTAGACATCCATTATCTATCTATCTGTCTATCCATTTGTCCGTCTGTCCATTCACCCACCCACATATACACCCATCTCTCTCTCTCTCTCTCTCTCTCTCTCTCTCTCTTTACCCACCTACCTATTTGACAAATCTAGTTCTATATAATCATCTATCTTTCTCTTTTCATTTTTGTTTTTTGGCAAGCACTTGAAAGAAGTTGCAGACATAATAATTCTTCAACCCTCATGCCTCTAAAAATAAAAACATTCTCTCTTATATAACCAAATGCCATTTTGCACCTAAGAACATTAACAATAATTCCATATTATCACCTAATATCCAGTCCTCACTAAATCCCCCCAGTTGTCCCCAAAATGTCTTTTATAGTTTACCCTTAACCAAGGTCCTTATATTGCATTTGATTGCTATAGTTCTTCTGCCTCTTTTAATCTAGAACATCTTTCATATGACCTTTATTGATTTTTTGGAAATACTAGTCTACTGTCTTGAAGAATGTTCCACATTTGGAGTTTTCTGATTGTGTCCTTGTGGTATAATTTAATATTTTCCTCTATCCTTTGTATTTTTCATCAACTAATTGGCATATACTATGTATCCTCCTATAATGTCCAAGTAAGACCTTGATTCTTTCCATTTCATTACCAATTTTTAGAGTGAGGAATTGGAGTAACAGTCCCTTTTGGTGTTGGCATTTGTTTCTCTCCTCTCTGTTTCTGTCTCTCTGTTTTTCTCTCTAAATATTCACTAAGGACTCATGGATTTTTAAAATCCTTCTGTCCATCCATCTGTTCATTATTAATTTATCTAGTATGATGTAATGATATAATTTCATGTTTTTCCAAGTGACTATCTAGTTATTCTATATCATTAATCTTAAAGTCCATATTGCTCCAAGGATTTGAGATTCCTCCTTTAATAACATCAAATTTCCATGTGTAATGGATTTATTTCTGTCCTTTTTAACCTGTTCCATTGATGTGCTTTCAAATTATGTGTTAATACTATATTATCTTAATTTTAGAGGCTTTCTTATATATTTTAACATGTGAGAGAACTAGTTCTTCTGGATATTGCTCTAAATTTTTGGAACTTTCCTGACTGTTCTTGCTTGTTTCCATGTGAACTTTAGAATTAAGTTGCCTAGTTCCAGGGGAAAAAAAGTTTAAGTACTTTTACTGTGATTGGACTAAATGTATTATTTATTTATTACTTTGGGGGCATATTGAGTTGTATTATCTAAGAAAAACATCTATTGAGATGATCATAATATTTTTCTTCTTAGAATTATTAATATTTAGAATTATAGTAATTTCCTAATATTGAACCATCCTTGAATTGTTGTAATACAACTTGGTCATACGTATTACTTTCAATGTGCTATTGAATTTCTTGTTAAAACTATCTTAAGATTTTTGTTTAGTTATTGATAAGTGAGATTGATCTGTAGCTTCCTTTTTTACACCATATTTATCAGATTTAGGTATCAATATTCTTTTTACTGTATATAAAAAAATTCAAAAGTATGCATACTTTTTCTGTTATTTGCAACAGTTTAAATGACATTGGAATTATCTGATTTTTGAAGGATTATAGAATTCCGCTTTGAAGCTACCTGAAACCAGTACTTTTATGGTGGATTAACTCTTCTATAACTTTCTCTATTTATAATGGAAATTTATCTATATAAGTCATCTCTATTTGTGTCAATTCTGGTAAACGATATTTTTCCTAAAAAATTATCTATTTCATCTAGGCATCAAAATTTATTTGCACACAATTGTGCAAAGATATTTTTCAAATGTATTATATTTCAATGGTTATTTCTTCCTTGTCATTTTTTGTGTATTTGTTCTTTCTGCTTATTTTTCTTAACTAAGTTAACTATTTTGTCTATTTTGTCTGCCTGTATTATCTTCCTGGAACTTATTAAGATTTTCATTGTAACCTAGTGTATTGTTAATTATTGTGAATCTTTCATGTGCACTGAGAAAAAGATGTATTCTCTATTATCATGGTATAAATTTTGCTTACATACACATTAGATTTAGCCTACTGATTATGTTGTTTAAGAGTTTTATCCAATTTTATCTTTTGTATGCTTTACCTTTATTGGAGTGAGAATGGTATTTAAAATCTCCCTTCATTAGTGGCTTCTATACATTTCTCTTTGCATTGCCTATAGTTTCTGCTTTATGAGGATTTCTCTGTGTTATTTGGCAATCTGTAATTATCAAGTGATCTGAGTTGTCTCACAATTTTTTTTGGCCTGAATTTTACTTTGTCATAAGTCAAAGTTTCAGGGTTTTTTTGTTTTGTTTTGTTGTTTTGGCGTGGCATACTTTGACTCAATCCTCATTTTTAGCCTTACTGAATCACTTAGTTTCAAATAGGTGTCTTGAAAACAGCATATAGTTGGATTTAGTTTTGTAAGCCACCCTGAAAATCCTTTTCTTCCAGTAGGCAAATTAAGCATATTTGTATTTATTGATAAGATTTAAGTTTAATATTAGTGCTGTCATTTGTTATTAAACATTTGTCATTTTTGTTTTGTGTTTTTATTTCATTTGGTGTTTAGAAAAGTTGGAATATTTGTTTTTGTGGTTATGCTCATTCTAACCCCTTTAGTTAATGCCCTTAGTGCCCTTTCCTTACTTACATTAACTACTACAGTAAGTCCTCTACGTACAAACCTTCAAGTTGTGAACTTTCAAAGATGTGACTGCATATTTGCATTATCTGAGGAGGCACTGTTAGTTTCTGAGGCACAGGATCCAAACGCAGAATGATACATGAAGGTTGTAGCATCCATTCAGAATGTAATCCACTGCTACTGTGTCATCTATGATGAGAAAAAAAGAGCTAATATGCAGATACCACTGAATTGTTTTTTTAATAGAGGGTAGACAGAATTGAATCCAGTGAAGAACCAGAACCCATGCCATCAACGTCAGGAGTGAGTGAAGTTGCAGCTTGCCCTCCGTCTCCTATTACTCACGATCCTTCAGCCCAACCATCTCTCACCTCCTCTCCCTCCTCCAGTCAGTAACTCTTCTTGCCTGTTCACTCGATGCCAGCTCCTGTATGCCAGCTGTTGTACTCCACTGCACTACTGAACTTTTTAAGGTTTTATACAGTAAGATTAGAAATGTTTTCTTTATTTTTTGTGTTTGTTTTTTATGTATTATTTGTGAGAAAATTATAAACCTATTACAGTACAGTGCTATGTAGCTGAGAGTGTTAGTTGGGTGTCTAGGCTAACTTTGTCAGACTTATGAACAAATTGCACTTATGAATGCAGTCTCAGAACAGAACTCGTTCATATGCAGAGGACTTACTGTATTTGATTTGTTCACTTTAAGTGATATTCTTTGATCCTCACCTGTTAGTTATTCAGCAATAATAAGCTTATTTTATTTTTCTCTTTCTCTCTCCCTTCTTCCTTTTTAATTATATGGCTTCAACTTTCTTGAAATATATAGTATTTACAAGCTAGATGTGGTAGCTTATACCTGTAATGCCAGCACTTTGGGAGGCTGATGTGGGAGGACTGCCTGAGCCCAGGAGTTCGGGATCAGCCTAGACAACGGAATAAGAACTCATCTCCACAAAAAAATAAGAGAATTAGCCGGTGTGGTGACACAAGCCTGGAGTGTCACCTTGGGAAGCTAAGGCAGAAGGAATGCCTGAGCCCAGGAGGTCAAGCCTGCACTGAGCCATAATTGTGCCACTGCACTTCAGCCCGAGTGACAGAGTGAGATCTTGACTCAAAAAAAGAAAACAGAAAATGTATAGTATTTACATACTATTTTTCCATCTTTGTGGAACTCTAAGTTTTAGCCATAGATTTATACTGAAATACATCCAATGATAAAAATGAGTTCTTCTGCCAATTTTTCTTCAATCATCTCCTGATTGGATAAAGCTCTTTCTCTGGTAGACTTATCAGGAAGGACTCATAAATGCAATAGTCTGTAAATTTTTCATATTTAGAACTATTTTTTCTTAGTCTTGATATTGAAGGACACATTGCGGATATAAAACCCCTTCCTTCCATGCTTTTTAAGACTTGAGCCTCTGGGAAATATTACGCTATTGATGACTAACTTTACATGCTGCTCCTATGGTTTGAATGTGTTCCCTAAAAAGTGTTAGAAATGTAATCCCCATTGCAACAATGTTGGAAGCTGGGGCCTTTGGGGAGGTATTTAGATCCCAAAGGGGCCTTCATGAATGGAGTAGTGTTGTGAAAGGGCTTGTAGAAGTGGGTTCACGCTCTTCCCTTCTCCTGCCATGTGAAAACACAGGATTCGTCCCCTTCTCACCCTTCCTTCCTCCTTCAGCATGTGAGGACACAGCAACAAGGTACCTTCTTGGAAGCATAGAGAAGCCCTCACCGGCACTAATGTTAGCCCCTTAATCTTGGACTTCTCAGTTCCCAGACTCATGAGAAATAAATTTCTGTTCTTTATAAAATTACCCAGTGTCAGGCTGTACAACTGGACTAAGACAATTGGCATTGATAAATGTAATACCCAAATTATTTTCTTTCCTTGGTCTTTATGTTTGAAGGACCAGAGGGTGTTTTCTTTTACCTGAACATCTAATATTTTCACTAAGGGTATGACTTAAAGCTGGCCATTCCATATGTAAATTCATGTCTTCTTTTATTTCAGAAAAATTCTTATAGTTTTAATTACGAGTTTTGGTCCATTGTTTTTCTTTTCTAGTTCAAGAACTCTGATGATACATATGCTGATCTTCTTTGCCTGTCTATAACATCTATCATTTTTCTCTCTGATCTTTATATATTTTCTTCTGGGTTTATTTTCTTGGTTCTTTTCATTTCTACTCTCTCGGTTGTATCTGTTCTCCCTTGGGTACCTTGTGATTTATTCCTTATTTTTCATATGATTTCATGTTTTCTTTCCGTTTCTTCCTCAAGTTTAGCCAGTTCCCATTTCAAGTCTTCCTGATGTTTACGCCATTTATTTTCTGAGCTTTGAACTTGTCAAAAGTGTTGATCTTTAATATCTGAAATTTCTTTTTTAATAATATTAGCTCCTATTGAGGTGTAGTGTTACAGTTTTCCTGTGTCATGTCTTCGTGTGTGTGTGTTTTCATCTGCTGAAATGTTTGATTATCATTTTCCATTTTCTGCTTAAAGCAACTTTGAGCAGATGTTGGGTTATTTTAATGTTTATCATTACTTATTTCAGTTGGACTTTCCTACCTGATATGCATAAAGACAGGAGGGAGGGGCTTGAGTGGCCTATTTGGTTCTGAATTCAAAAATCTCATGACCTTGTTTCTGCAGAAAAGAGCAGATTCTTTAATAAACAGAGGTTTGTTTGTTTGTTTGTTTGTTTTGCCTTTTCTACTTCTTTGATACCCTCTCTGAGTTTTTTTTGTGGTTGGAGAGGAGGGGTGATGGGGAGAAGTCATTTTTCTTTCTTTTCACTTCCAAACCTCCAAGAGATACTCTCCTTTCCAAGAATCTTCCCTCTTTCCCTCCTCCTGGAAGCGGCACAGTCTCAAAACTGTCCCCTCCTGTAGGAAGACTTTTCAACACCCTGTAGCTAGTATTTAATCTACCTGGTAACAAACTTGTTCTTTTGAGTTCGGTTCTCACTCTGTCTGGAATGCAATAGCATGATCACGGCTCACCACAGCCTTCACCTCCTGGGCTCAGATGATCCTCCTGCCTCAGCCTCCTGAGTAGCTGGGACCACAGAAATGCACCACCATGCCCGGGCTAATTTTTAAATTTTTTGTAGAGACTCACTGGCTTCAGATGATAGTCTAAGTTGAAGCTTCTAATATCTCCTAACTTCTAGTTATGCTATAGGCATGGGCCAAGAAATTTTATTTGCTCTCCCTTTTTGTTCTATAAGATTTTCAAGAGGAAGCACAGAGAGATTTGAATTTAAATGGCTGTTGTTATCCTTAGGAATCCTGAAGGCCAATGCTGAATCTCTGAAATTTATTAATGAATGCAGTGATTGGTCTTAATTGGCTAAGCATTGCCAAAACAAATATTTTTATTCTGGCAAAGGAAGTGCTGTATCATTCATTCATTCACTTACCTAATATTTACTGAGCAACTATTATGTTCTTGGTACTGGGCAAAATCTGATCCAGCACTTGCCACTTGTAAGACCCTAGGAGGGTCTAGTGCAACGTTATCATTCCCATTTCAAACACAAGATTTCCTCCTCACCATTTATCCTGTAGGCACATTGGCCTTTTCTCTATTTCTATTTTTTTTTTTTTGAGTTGGAGTTTCACTCTGTTGCCCAGGCTAGAGTGCAATGACATGCTCACGGCCACCCCAGGGTCAACCTGCTGGGCTCTGGCGATTCTTCCGCTTCAGGCGCGTGCTACCACGCCTGGCTAATTTTTGCTTTATCGTAGAGACGAGGTCTTGCCAAGTTGCCTGGGTTAGTCGCAAACGTGCGGACTCAGGCAGTCCACTCACCTCGGCCTCCCAAAGTGCTGGGATTACAGGCTGAGCCACCAAGTCTGGCCTCTCTCTATTTCTTAAAGATTTATGCCTCAGGATCATTGCACATGCCATTAAGCATGTGCCTGGCACACTCTATCACTGGCTTTTTTGTATTCTTCAGACTTAAATGTCACCTCTTCATTATCTAAGTAGCTTCTTCCACACTTACCTCCACTGTTCTGTTACTATATCTTATTCAGTTCATTTGTAGCTCTTGTCACAATTTACATTTCGATATTTATTTATTTGGTTGTTGGTTGATATATCGTCTGTCTCTCTATTAAATAATAGATTCTGTGGGGACAGAGATCATGTCTGTGTTCAATTATATCTGTGTTCAACCATGTGCAAGTGCTGGGAACATGTTAGAACTGCAACAAAGATTTGCCAAATGAAT
This sequence comes from Tarsius wallacei, assembly GCA_963574415.1. Lineage (NCBI taxonomy): Eukaryota > Metazoa > Chordata > Mammalia > Primates > Tarsiidae > Tarsius > Tarsius wallacei. The sequence goes on from CAUYQG010011926.1 coordinate 48,684, forward strand.
TATGCCCGGAGAGGACAGGTAGTTAGCCCAAGGTCACACAGCAGGTTAATACAGGATCCAGAATAGAATCCTAGGCTCTCCAAGTTCAGTGCTCCATTCATCAGCAGGTCTGAATCTGCATGGAGGATGCCATCCTCTCAAAATGAAAGACAGATCTTCTCTCTTATTTTTGTTTCAGCTAACCTTCTGAAAAAAACTCCTTCATTGAATATGGGGAAAACCTGATCTTAAGAAAATTAATTAAACACCGAACCCATGTTCCAAAGTCAGCCATGAAACTCAATCCCTGTGTCCAGCAGGCAGCCTGGGGGACTGACGGGAAGGGGTGGGGGACGGGGCAGCCATGGTGCAGTGGATACAGACATTCAACCACTTCGAAATCTACAGGTTTGCATCGAGCATTTATTAGGTGCCAGGCAGGGCACTGCAGACTCAAAAACAAAGACATTGTCCTGCTCTCTTGCTGCTCTCAGTGTTGCGAGTCACAATCACACAGCAGTGTGCCAAATGTCGCCAAATGGGAGGGACAGGAGCCATGGAAGCCCAGAGAAGACCTGTAATCCATTCTCAGGGCTCCCATCAAGGGGGGCTTCCAGGAGGAAGGGACTTGAAGGATGAGCAGGGATTAACCAGATGAGGGACAAAGAGGCGAGAGGAGTGTAACAGGTGCAGGGCTAAGGAGAGGAACAGAGCACACCGAGATGACTCCAGGGGTTCAAGATGGAACCCAGAGAGCTGGCAGGGTGGTGGAATGGCAAATGAGACCGGGGCCAGCTCACAGAAGGCCTTGAAGGCTGTACCAGGAGCCGGCCGGGGACCTGGAGGACGGTGGGGAGCCACGGAAGGGCGTTCTTCTGTGGAGTGACACAAATCATGCATCTGGGTTCAGAAGGGCTTCCACTTGTGGCCCAGCCCAACCCCCACTTTGCAAGGGAAGGCCTGCTGGAAGTTGCACACTGCTGGTGACAGAGACTTTTCTTTCCTGGATAGCCTATGCCATTAGGCTGCTCTAAGTCGAAGAGAATTCTTCCATGTAACCAGTGGAAGCTGCCTCCCTGTGGTCTCCACTCAAAATAACCTTTTGGTTTATCTTCTCATTTCATCCTTCTCTGGACCAACATTCCTCAAGTCCCTTGCCTACGACAGCACTATTAGAAGTCACTGCTGGCCCGGCCACAAACCAGCCTAAACAAGTTTCTCTTGGGAGCAGCAACCATGCATGGAGCTCTTTTGCACCCCAGGAATTCCAGTGGAGAAGGCAGCAGGCTGTTCATCACCAGGGATTCTTTTTATTTATTTATTTTTGAGTCCTAATCTCACTCTGTCACCCAGGCTGGAGTGAAGTGCCATGATCTTGGCTCACCATAGCCTTGACCTGCTGGGCTTAGGCAATCCTCCCACCTCAGTCACCCAAGTAGCTGGGACTACAGGTGTGTGCTGCCATGTCCTGCTAATTTTTTTTTTTTTTTGAGTTGGAGTCTCACTCTGTTGCCCAGGCTGGAGTGCAGTGGCACACTCACAGCCTCCCCAGCATTGACCTTCTGGGCTCCATTTATTGTAGAGATGAAGTCTCGTTATGCTGCCCAGACTGGTCTCAAACTCCTGGGCTCAGGCAATCCTCCCACCTCAGCCTCCCAAAGTGCTGGGATTACAGGCGTGAACCACCACACTGGGCTGCACGACCGGGGATTCTAACAGATAAGCACACATGGCTCTCAATGTGCTTTAACACAAGGGTCAGAATCAATAGCAGCTGCCCTGCTATTGGTCCCACTCCTGAGTTCTGCCCATCAGTATCTGCCTCTCCCACTCTCGCTTACCTTGACTCCAAGTTTGTGTTCTTTGCACCTGTTTAGTCACCTGCATGTCGCTCCAGTTCCTGGTTCTTGGTTGATGTGGCAACCCCAGTTTCTAGCTCCCTGTATCTTGGTCCCAACCCAGGCCCCACCCACCTGGGCCCTCTCTGGTCCTAGCCAGGGTTGCTCACTTCATCTTCCAGCTCTGCTCAGCTGAGCCCCGCATGACACTGAGTTATTAAATAAATTCCGCCAAATGGAAGTATCTGCCACCAAGCACATTTCGCAAGGGAAAGGAGAATTTTCCTCTGTCAAAAGTGCATTTATTTCAAGGGGGGTCTATCACTCACTGAAATTCATGCGAGAAAGAGAGTCCCAAGAAAATCAAGGGCATTTGCATTACAATCCACCTCGATGCCCAAAAATATCCCGCTGAACATGCAGAATTTCAAGGAAAAGAGTGTGTTTTGCTTATTTGCAGGAAAGAAATGAATGTTCAAGAGAGGGAAGGGCCGTGGTTTAAAATCTCAGGCATGCAAACAAAGGCATTTGATAAATGTTGACCGAAGAATCACCTTGGACCCTGCAGGTTTCGGAGCTGGTCCTGGCAAGGATAGCAGAGGGTCCACACACAGCACCGGGGAAAGGGACAATGCTTAGGATGGATGGAAGGCTTGAAATCCTGGCTTCACTGTTACTGCATGATCTTGACCTTTCTGTGCCCCTCTTTCCACGTCTCTATAAATGGAGGCATCATAAGGATCCTTCCTGTGCTCTGCAAACTTGCCCTTCCAAATCTCCCTAATGGTAGAGGAAGTTGAGTGTGAATTGACCTACACAGGTCCCTCCCCCTACTCCACCCGGGGCTGGGGGACGATGCCCACCATGGTTATCACAAAGCAGAAAATGCCTTTGAAGTCTTGCGATTCTGGTCAAAAATTAATATGACTTGTATCCTACTCCATAATATTCTGTTTTTAATATAGAAGTGCTTACAATGCTTCCCAAGTGGGGAAAAATAAAAATCAGCAACAAAAGAGTTCTTATCTGGCTTGTGGGTTCTTGATAAAAACAATAGCTGATATTAACTCTTCATCTATAACAGGTCTTATGGCAAGGGTTTGCTAAATATTTTTGTAGTTAGACAGATTATGTAAATTGCTCCAGGTCATATGGCTAGAAAGTTGCAAAGTAGGACTCAAAAGCAAGCACATGTGACCCAACAGCCCAGACATGTCAACTGTACACTTTACGGCTCTGAGTCCACCAGTGCCAGGGAAGGAGGTGGATGTGAAGAAAAATGACACCCCCTCAGGCTGGCATCTAGGTCATTTTTCTTCTTTTAGAGTCACAATATTTTAAGAATACAGACTTACTTGGCTGAGTGCAGTGACTCACGCCTGTAATCCCAGCACTTAGGGAGGACAAGGCAAGAGGATCAGCCTGAGCAACATAGTGAGACTTCGTCTCTACAAGAAAAAAAAATTAACCAGATGTGGTGGCATGCACCTGTACTCCAGCTACTCAGGAGGTTGAGGCGGTAGGACTGCCTGAGCCCAGGAAGTTGAGGCTGCAGTGAACCGTGATCATGCCACTACACTCCAGCCTGGGCGACAGAGGGAGATCCCGACTCAAAAAAACCAAAAACAGACTTATTCGAAAGGATTCTTTTTCCAAGTTGTTGTTTTATGAGTCTCATCAATGATTCTCAGGGTGACCTTGCTGGAAATGTCTCGGCGAGGGCCCATCCTGCTGAGAGGCCATGTCACCTCCCTTGCTGAGTCCTGGTCATTCTCTTCTGTCTCCGGGAAATGCTCGACTTGGCTGACATTTTCAGTGAGAAATGTGACCACTGCCAGAAGTCTCTGCTTTTACTATGAACGCCATCCTCTTCATTGAGTGATATCCCTCCTCGCCGTCAGTTTTTTTTTTTTTTACCTGGTGCTCCAGTTCTCAGACTTGTCTTGGGCAGTGGGTAATTCAGTTTGCCTTGCAGTAGTTGTCTGAGAGTGACCAGCCTTGAAGAAATCTACTAAATGCTTTCAGATACTCAATGCTTTAGAACTGCATTTCCCAGTTTTCATTCATTTGGCTGTCCAGCACACCAAGCCCTCCCATGTGTGACTGGTTCACAGAGCAGTGTGAATCTGTAGGATTCTGGGCGTGAGGGACTTTCTTTTTCCCCTTATGACCGACCCCAGTGGCATGTCTCTTACTGACATCTCAGAAAGACCCTCTGTTGTCACGGTCCTTGTGGATTTTGAAAGTTCCGTCCAGGTCCAAGACCACTTCTGGCCTGGCACTTCCCTCCCTGCCCAGCAGGCCAGAACTGTGCTTGTGAGCCTGAGGCAGGTAGACACGATCCACTCATTTCTCCTCCTTCTCCCTCTCCTCCTCCTCCACCTTCTTCTCTCCCTCCCTCTCTTAAGAAAAGGTCTTGCTCTGTCACCCAGGCTGGAGTACAGTGGTGTAATCATAGCTCACTGTAGCCTTGAACTCCTGGACTCAAGCGATCCTCCTGCCTCAGTCTCCCAAGTATTTGGTATTACAGGTGTGCACCACCACACCCAACTGCCTTTTCTCCTCTTCTTTTTCAAGCATCAGAATTGGAGGAGGAGAACCAACCTTTGCTTCTGGGATGCTTCTTCTCACTGTCCTTTTTCGACTTCATACCTCTAGTGTTTCTCTTCTCAGATCTAGC
>CAUYQG010011928.1:0-38907 GCA_963574415.1 Tarsius wallacei
TAAATCAAAAAATTAGCCGGGCGTGGTAGCGCGCGCCTGTAGTTCCAGCTACTTGGAAGGCTGAGGCGGAAGGATCGCCGGAGCCCAGCAGGTCGAGGCTGCGGTGGCCGGGAGTGGCCACTGCACTCCAGTCTGGGCGACGGAGTGAGACTCCAACACACACACACACACACACAAATTTCTACTTAGTATTTTAGAATAAATAAGGCAGTATAAGTCTCCCTTACAGGAGGCACTATAAAGTATATATGATATTTTTAAGTCCATATAAAGGATTTCGCACTTCATAAGCATTTGTAAATGACCCAGCTTTAATCTGCACACAAAAACACTAGCCACAAAATAAAATAATATATATTTTTTCATTAGTAAACTCTTCTGCGCAAATGATCACCACTAGACTCCCATTTGTTTCTGTTTCTTCTGAATGGATTTGCATTTTATATTTCTCAAATCTAGTTTCCTTTGGCAACTCCTTGACCTCATTTCCTAATTCCTAGTGCTATGTTATATAATTGTCTGAACAATTAAGATACCCTCAAATGAGACAAATTTATCCAGAATTCTGCAATCAGAAAATCAGCAAAGAAACTAACCGAATATCAAATACTGGATTTTGTATTGTGTAGTTTAGTGTTGGTATTTTTTTTTTTTTTTTTTTTTAGTTTGAGTATAAATCTGTCGCCCAGAATGGAGTTCAGTGGCCGCTCCCGGCCACTGCAGCCACGACCTGCTGGGATCCGGCGATCCTTCCGCCTCAGCCTTCCAAGTAGCTGGAACTACAGGCACACGCTACCACGCCCGTGTAGAGATGAGGTCTCGCCAAGTTGCCCAGGCAGGTCTTGAACCCGCGGGCTCAGGCAATCCACTCACCTCAGCCTCCCAAGGCGCGGGATTGCAGGCTGAGCCACCGAGCCCGGCTAGTGTTGGTATTAAAATATGGGGATTAGTTTAAAATATGAGCTCAGGAGCTAGGATGCCTGGGTTTAAATATTGACTCTGCTACTGTCCAGATGTGTAAACTTGGGCTAGTTTTGTAAGAGTTTTGTGCTTTAGTTTCCCACATATAAAACTTGCAGAATAAGAGTATCTACTTCTGAGGTTGTTGGGAAAGTTAATGTGTACACATAGCAAATGTAAATAAGGCTTAGCCGGTAGTAGCATGAATAGCAATAGTAGCAGCAGTGATAACCATTACAATATTGTTATTATTATTATTATTTGCAGTTTACACTTTATTTTAGACATGTGGGATACAATTCAGGATTAGGTATATAAGTGGAAATCGCACAGGTAAAGTTTGGGTCTCTCTTTGGTCTCCACTTTGCCTGGTTTGAGATAAGGTACACTTTTTGATGTTATGTGCCCACCATCCTCACTCCAGCAGTATCCCACTACTGCCAATCCCTTTCTTACAGTATTATGGTAAATATTCAGAGTCCACTTATGAGTGAGAACATTGGTACTCAGTTCTTTGTTTTTGTGATAGATCACTGAGTATGATAGACTCTAAATCCATCCAAGTTATTGGGAAGTCCATATGTTTGTCCTTCTTTATGGTTGCATAATATTGCATCGTGTATGTGTACCACATTTCTTTAATCCAGTCTACTTTGAATGTGCAAGACAGTTGGTTCCATGTTTTTGCTATTGTGAATAGTGCTGCAACATGTGTGTGCAGGTGCCCTTTTGGTGGCATGATTTGAGTTTCTCTGGGTATTTTCCCAGTAGGGGGATTGCTGGGTCATATGGAAGTTCAATTTCTAGTTCTTTTAGAAATTGCCACACTGTTTTCCATAGAGATTGAACTAGTTTGCATTTCCACCAACAGTGTAGAGGAGTACCTATTCATTAAAAGATGCTGGGAAAACAGGCTGACCACATGCAGAAGACTGAACCAGGACCCCCACCTATCACCATACACAAAAATCAACTCTGAATGTTCAAAGACCTAAACATAAAGTCTCAAACTATAAGAATCTTACAAATCACAGGAGAAAAATCACCCTAACAGAAATTGGAGAAGACAACCTATTCCTGATCAAAACTCCAGGTGTCCATGCCATAAAAGATAAGATAGACAAGTGGGACCTCATTAAACTGAAAAGCTTCTACAAAGCAAAAGAAACCATTGAGAGAGTGGGGAGACAGTCCACAGAATGGGAAAAAAAATTTGCCAACTGTATATCTGACAAAGGTCTAACATCTGGGATCTACAAGGAACTCAAATGTGCCGAAGGAAAAAAACAAACAAACAGCCCCATTAAAAAGTGGGACAAAAGCATGAATAGACACTTCTCTAAAGAAGATATACAGGCAACCAACAGATGTATGAAAAAGTGCTCAGCCTCACTAATCAGAGAAATGCAACTCAAAACCAGATTGAGATACCACCTAACCTCAGTAAGAATGGGGTTAATTAATAAAACAAACAACAGATGCTGGCGAGGATGTAGAGAAAAGAGAATGCTTTTACAATGTTGGTGAGAATGCAAACCATCACAATATTATTATAATGTGTTCTGTTGAAGTTTTGATTTGCATACTGGTAGGAGAAAAAAATCTAGTCCTGTTAATTTCTCTACCAGTTCTGTGACTGCAAGCTATTCAATCTTTTCATCCAATCATGAAGTATGCATTAGCATAATTTCATCAGGAGACACTGGGACTGAATGGATGATAAGGGAAAAAGGTTGATATATTGCATATTTAAGCCTTGCATATTTGATTTACAAATCCATGAAGCGACCTGGGCTTCCTTATGAAGCTAAGACATAAACCAATTTTAACAGATCTCACAATATTTTCACAGGCGTAATGGGGACCTAACTGAACAGGGTCACTTGAACTTTTCCTGTACATAATGGCCTCAGCAAAACTTTTTCTTTATAAAACATATACTGTGTTTTTGTTAGTTGTACGTTTGTTTTGGTTACATATTGTTTTAAGCCATGTCATGAATTCTTAACTCTGTACAAATCTTAAAGATTTCTTGGTCACTTTTTAAAGACAGGCAGAAAATAAGCTAACCTATTAAAATATAATCCAATTAATCCTGACCTACATGATCCTGCTATGTTTTTCTGTACTAGATAAAAAGATATTATTTTATCATTAAACCTCATGCACTTAAAAAATAGAATTCTGGAGAGAGAGGAGAAACATGGCAACAGAACTGATGGAATCGTGTAGATCTCTGCAAGCGTGAGTGTCCATAAAGACAGTCTGTGTGAGTGGATGAGTACAGCTGAGCAAAAGTTCGTCTGCGGGAAACTCAGAATCAAACACTTGAGGATCTTCCCCGGAGGTGGCTGCAACTCACCACTGCCCTGAGATTGGGGGTCTCTCCGGAGGAGGCAGTGGAGATCAGCTTCTCCTCAGTGCCTGGTCCTTGGCTCATGCCACCACCTGTAGCAGCAAACCAGGCACTAGCAGTGGGAACTATGGAGAGGGCACAGCAAGGAAATCTGTAGCAAAGTCCTACCACTGACAAGGAGACACTGAACACCACCATTTTCTCTGTCCTGGGATGGGGCAGAAACCCAGTTGGCCCATCTGGTTCTGTTCAGTCACCAACCTGGAACCCAGAGGCAATCTCCTCACTCCTCTGGGACTGACCCAGAAAGGAAACTTCTGGAGTGGACATGGAGAGACAGACCTCTCACCCCCATGCTGGACCAGGCATTAACATATCTGATCTGAATGGGGCATTTGGTGGCAGGTGTAGCAGCAGATGAGTTGGGTGAGTCTGGATCTGATTCACCTTCCTCCCACAGAAGTCCATGGGGAGTCTGACCCATGCTAAGAGCAACCCCATTGGCCTCATCACAAATGGAAGGAGGGGTTGGAGATCAGAGCCCACTTTCTACCACAGCTGCATCCAGAAGTGGCTGCAGTGAAAGGGACTTGAGGATCCAGAAATGGTCAGAGAGGGAGCTCTTCTTTTTTCTCTGTTATTGTTTATGTACTTAAAAAATGTTTTTTTTTTTTTCCCTCTGTTTGCATGTGGCTATTTTGGAGAGCAAAGGCATCATCAGGGTTTTTTTTAACATTTGTTTGCTTGTATTTTTTTATATTTTTTTTGTTTTTGTTTGTTTCTTTGTTTACTTGTTAGTTGGTGTGCCTGTCAGTTTTCCTTCTCCTTCTCTCTTCATCTTTTTTCATCTCCCTTCTTCATTTTCCTGTTCTTTTCCTTTTTCTTATCTCATTTTGCTTTCAGGGAGTATACATATGCCCACATTCAGTGGACAGATTGTAAGGTGGTGGAAAGTGGGCTCCAGGGGTGCCATACACCTGTCAGTGGATACTGTGATCTGCAGATAACTTCTGAACCAGAGTTTCCCCAATCACAGCTTAATCAAACCTCAACATTGCAAAAAGCACAGCCCCCCCATCCCAGTGCGACTCAATGTTGAACAAATCCAGATGATCTACCAAAGGAAGAATAGAGGATTGAGCAAAGGGAAGTGAAAGCTATCCACCCTATCACTAAGCAATGGAATTAAAGAATGGGAGAAAAGGGGGGGGCATCACAAATGAAGAAGAATCAAAGGAAGAAAACAGGTCACATGCAGTCTCCTGGGAAGACAGCACCTGAGAATACAGACTTCAAAACACAAACAATAAAGAATCCCCAGAATGACTGGTCTCAAACCACAAACACAGACAACAAGTTATGAATAGAAATGAGGAGAGACAACAGGAAAGAATGAAGAGTTGATAAATGAGATGACAATAATAGAGAATACAGTAAACAAAATAAATAACAAACTGGCAAGCACAGGAAGCAGAATTTCCAGGCAGAAGAAAGAATCCCAGAGCTTGAGGACCAAAATATGGAACTAACTCAAATGGTTAGAAACAAAGAAAAGAAGCTTAAAAAGACAGAACGAAGCCTCCAAGACATAAGTGATTATATGAAGAGGCCAAACCTATGATTAATTGGCATTCCTGAGGCAGAGAGAGAAACAGAGACTACCCTGGAAAAAACATTCCATGCAATTATCCAATAAAACTTCTCTAATCTCATCAGAGATGTGGTTATTCAAATACAAGACAGTGCAAAAAATCAAATGAGAAAATCAACTCTTTGAAATGTAGAAATTTGATTACACAAAGTGGGTATAAAATAAAAAATCATAAGGGTAGCAGGAGAGAAAGGTCAGACTACATTCAAGGAAAAACCAACTAGAATAGAAGCAGACATATCTACAGAAACATTACAGGATAGGAGAGACTGGAGTTCAATCTTCAAAGTTCTCAGTTTAAAAAAATTCAAACAAGAATTTCTTACGCAGATAAGGTAAATTCATCACCAATGGAGAATTCAAATACTTCCAAGATATTCAGTACCTAAGAGTTTATGCCACCTCCAGAAGAGCTCTACAAGAAATACATAAGAAAGTATTAAACAGAAGATATTTTTAAAAAGAGCAAAAAAAAAAGAATGATCGTGCTATCCCCAAGAAGGCAGGAAAAGATTGAAGACACACAAATATCAACCCCAAATAAAAAAAAAAATGAACCAACAAACAAGTAAACAACAACAAAAAATCCTACAAGAACCTCATGACAGGCATAAACACTTACATCACAATAATTACTCTGAACATAAATGAACTAAGTGCACAAATGCAAAAATATATGATAAACTGTATAAAAAAACATGATGCAACAATATGCTGTCTCCAGGAGACTCATCTGACAAGAATGGACATTCACAAACTCAAAGTAAGAGAATGGAAAATGAATTTTCAAATGAACCCCAACAACAACCCTAACTCTAAACTAACCCTAACCCTAACCCCTAACCCCTAACCCTAACCCTAACTCTAACCCCTAACCCCTAACCCTAACCCTAGCCCTAACCCTTTATGGGTGAGGAGACCATGAGAGTTCTACCCTCATAAATTTGTTATTATGGTGTGGGTTCCTTCTAAAATGAGTTTGGCCACTTCTTGCTCTCTCTCTCTTTCTCACTCTTGTGCCTGCTTGCTTCTCCTTTTGCTTTCCACCATGGGACAACTCAGCAAGAAGGCTCTTGCCAATTGCCAAATCCTTTACTGGATTTCTCAGCCTTTAGAGCCATGAAAAATAAATTTCTTTCTAAATTATCCCATTATTATTTCTAAATTATACAGTTATATCAGCACAAAATGGAGTATAACAAGATTGATTGTGAATAAAGAGTTAGAAGAAAGAATATGAAGAATTAGCAAACTGAGGGAATTAACATTTTGCTCATTGCTTTAAGCAAATTCTTGTTGCAAGTTAGTTTGCATACATTTTGGCCACTTTTATGACTGTGTAAGGGTGGGTATTAGATGCACAATTTAGAAGTGTTATTAACTTCAACCTAACTAGTCATTTACACATAAACTCACACACACAAACACTTAGTGCAAAACAAAATGTTCGTTTATTTTCTCCTTTAAAGTAGTGGTTTTGAATAGACTGGATGTGAATATCCATTCATGTTTCACAACAATCATGTATTACAAAATTTATTTGAGCACAAGGGTTTTCATTATAAATGTTGGTAGAGCTAATATATCTATCTATGTGTAGTTTGAAAGCAGACTTATTTCTTCTAGAAAAACCTTAGATCAGTTACTTCACTATCAACAAATATTAAGAATCAGGTTATAGATCTATTATAAAGCCATAGAAAAACTTTGAAAGTAAAGTATTAACAGATTCAAGAAGTTATAAGAAGCTAATAAAGGTGATATATAAAGCATAAATATTTTTAGTGAGCAAATGATCTACCCATGTCCTCAAACATTAGTAAACATTAGTAAAAGATACAACAGTATCACTTGAATATTGACTTAAAAGTGATTTATTTCAATAGCAGTTTAAAAATCTGATTGGGTTGAGTAAAGATTTTACTCTAGTATATATTATACAAAATTAATTAATATAAATCATTCCAAATGATTAACATTTTGTTGGTTTTTAAATTATGTAACCTTGACTTTTTTGCAGAGATGTTTTCTTCTTGATTCAAAAATTTTTTTCACCATTTTCATGAAGATTTTATGTAACCAAAGTTGTATAGTAGTAAAATTACTTTATTCACTGTAGTAGTAATATCATAAGCTCTTGTCAAGGACATGTAAACTTAAAAACTACGATATATTATTTAAAACAAGTTATTCCTTCCTTGGTTGTTAAAATCAGATGTAGTTTAGGTAAGTGTGACCAAAATGAAAGGAAAAACAAATAATTATTATGTTCCAAAATAATTCCATAAACCTAAAAGTTTGCTTTTAGTGGATTTCATCACTATGATTTTTCTCTATCATATAACAATAATAAACAATATCAATAACTATATCTGTATATACATTTATTAACTCTGAATCATCATCCAGGTATATCCCTGTTTCTACATTTCTCTTTAGTACCTCTAGGACTAAAGGAGTACTATAGATTTCTCTTTTTCTATATCTTTATTTATCTTTACCCATTTCTGCTTTCACCATTCTATTGAATCTTCTCTTGTCAAGAATACAATGACCTCAATATATTGATAAATAAATTTCTTATTGGATGTTCATACTACTATTACACGGTTGACTTTCATTTCTTAAAATGCTAACCCATGAAACTTGCCTTCATCTTTCATGAAAATATTGAACTTTCTTCCATCTCTATGGCTATTAGTTTTCAGACTAATTTATGGATGCCTCTTCACCTGAGACTCCCTGAAATGTTGGTGTTCTTCAGAGTTTATTTCTTGACTCATTTATCTTTTTACTTTATAATACCCTTGGATGATCTCATCTAGTCATAGAATCATAATCACTAGCCATGATATATACTGATTATTCACAAATCTTTATCTGTTCTAGTGCTTATTGTCACTGAGTTCTCTGAAATATAATGTATTTAAACTGATGTCATCTTTTTTTTTGTCTCAACTTCCCTTCATACTTCAATAGAAAATATTATCGTTAGTCACACAAACCGGACTTTGGAAAACCCCAGAATGATTTATTTCCCCATCACATATAACTAATCATCTGCATCTGATAATTTTGCTTTTTAAATAAGTACATTTCAAATTTCTCTAAACACAAAAGTAACCCATGTGATAAAAATACAGATTCCATGTCTCATACACATGTTTCTGATTCAGCAATTCTGTGGATGAAAGTCTGTATTTCAAGCAAAGGAGATTTATTTTTGTAGGATGGGCAAGAGTTGAGTATATGTATAGGCTCTATATAGAATGTAAATTGTCACTAAAAATGGGGAAATAATAATATTGTTAGGCATTGCCTTTCTTGTAAAAATGGTCCTTAAACTTTTGGTAATTCACTGTGCTTTGGAAGGAGTTGAAGGGGGAATATCAAAGTCATGGACCCCATTATTTTCACCCTCCCTAGTTCTTTTCTTAGTTCTTTCTTATACGACTCAGAAAATAGTCTTTCTTTTTGCTTCCTTTTTTTCAAGTGTTATTGTATTATACTGCATTAGAAAAGAATGCTACTTTATCCTTAATCCAATTTTATGAATTCTGTCTCTATGAAGTAAGATGTTAAGATGAATAGTGACTGAACTTGAAGTCAAGAACTCTGCTTGTTGTAGAAGCTTATACACTCAGGATAAACACTGGATAATTTGTTAAATTCTGCAAATGCAAATAAAAGTAAAGTACATTATAATAAGATAACATTTATTTGTGTTAGCTAAGTGCCAGCTACTGTTCTAGCCTGTTACTGACAAACTAAATCATTAGGATAAGTCTATAATTACTTGTACAGTTATTAATTAATTAATTAATTTCATAATACCTATAAAATAGATATTATAATTAGTATTAATTTTATTATTTTATGTATGGGGAAATCGACCCAGAGAGAAGCAATGACATAGTATATGATAATGCCACTAGCAGTGTAGACTCAGTGATGCTATTAACAACATCAGTAAGGGCTTAAGTCAGTAAGGGCTGACTGAGAAAACATTTGATGCTGTTTCTTCCCCATCTATGCTAATTCTTGCCTCACTACAAAAAATTATCTAGCTCTCTGAGGCTACTCCTAAAGACTATAGTTACTTTGTTTTGAAGCAAAGAGAATCTACCTAATTGTAAGTAACAACAAAGATGACACTGAACCTGCAGATAAAATTATTTTAAAATTCCAGTCACCAATTGAAGACAAAGTTCTATTAATCATATCCCTACAGATTTCAAACAAAACAACTAAAATTCCTGTTCTTATGCTTTACAAAGAAGTTTTCTTCTGATAAAAATACAATTTGTTATAGTAAGTAGAAAATTAAATGATTAATTATGCGAATAAAACAGAGAACCTAGAAATCCTGTCTGCCCACAGAGTAGGTTTTTGTTTTGTTTTGTTTTGCTTTGGCAAATTTCAAAGCATATGGTTATGGGATATGTACTTCAAAACAACTTTCCAGCATTTATTTAAAGATGACTAGTTCTACTTCTGGCTTTGTGCATGGTGTTTGAATTTATACATAGACTACATACAGTGTTGAGAATGATACAAAAAGTAAAGTGATAACCCAAAATTACCACAGAAATATTCCAGAGAACAATTACCAATAAAAGCAATGGAAAAATTTTAAAAATCAACTAAAATATAAATAGATGAGCTGGATACAAAAATTCAGTGAAAAGAAAAAAATATGTCTGATATAATTTTCCAAGTACTCTTAGAGTTTAAGCTTCTTATATTTGTATACTATAGAAATCATAAAAAATGTCACAACAAGTTGCTCCTAAAGGCTTGGGTAGTCAAGCAGAGATAGACTATGGAGAAACAATTAAACTCTTGTAAGAGTTTTGAGCAAGTAAAGACGTCCATGGTTTTGAGACTGACAGTTTGGGCTCTGGAAGGAAATTGCTTTCTTCTGCATGTACAGGATAGGTAGCAAATTACTCAGCCACTGTGAATTGCATTTCTCTTATCTATGCGATGAAGGCCACCATGGTATCCACTTACAGGTTTGCTGGGAAGATTAATGAAATGCTAGAGTTCATTACATTTAGTCAACATTCACCAAGTATTATCTATTGCTAAATATGGCTGCTGTAGAAGCTGCTATTACTACTGGTTATAGGTGTTGGGTAGATGTATATGGGCTGGGGTCAAACTGATTCTTGCATGCAGATGAAGTTAGGAGGGTGCCATCTTGAAACCACAAAATGCTGGATCTCTGTGAGTACATCATTTTCTGATCCCTGAGACCACAAGATTTAGGGGCTAGAGCCTCAGCTTTGTGTCGGGTTTCATGGGTTCGAATTCTGCCTCTGAAACATTCTAAATGCTGTATCCTAATCTTTATCCTAATTAAGTAGTTAACCTCTTTATTTAGCTGCAAAATGGTGATAAAAATAAGAACTGATGAAATAGGTTGTTGGGAAATTAAAATGGCACATTTCACATGAATCATTCAGAATAGTTTATAAAACATAGTCAGCACTCAATAAATAAATATCAGTCACTGTCTAATATTCTACCATTCTCTCCTTTAGTGTGTTATAAAACAGAGTAATATGGTTTTCCACTAAAACTATCCAAATAAAAATATACTGCTTATGCTTCATTTCATCTGTCACATAACTGTTCTGATAACCCCTGATGTGAACTATTTTTCTCATTTCAGCTAACTCCATAAGAGAAACCCTTCATGGGATTAAAAAAAAAGAGTAAAAAAGAAAATGGCTGGAAACTTAGATTTACAAGAGTTGGATAAGTGAGGAAAGACAAAGGGAGACAGCAGACTGGTAACTGGACAAAGTGAGAGAAAATGTGGGATGTAAATAGGCATTTTCCGTCACTTGTTCCAAGCAGCTGGCTGTTGGATAGAAGTAAGAAAACTAGGGCAGCTGGCAACCACCCGGGGCATAAATTCTCTTCCTGAGACCCACCCCCACCACTGCCACTGATGGCTCTGTGGCTGCTTTGTCTCCTGCTACATTTAAGCCCAGATTTTACAAGCTGATGTAGTACACACATCCCTTCAATGTACCAATGTGCTGTAGTATTTCCCAGCCTAGATGCATCTTTCCTTAGTCCATTTTCTTTCTCCAGCTACTACTAAGTTTTTCTATTGCCATTGACATTCAAATGTTTATTGTTGTCTTCACTAGTTCTCCCACCGCATTACCCAGTTTGTTCTGATCTGGCTCCAAATCCCATCACTACAGGGAAACTAATCTTGTTGACATTATCAAATTATTTAAATCCATTTTACGACATGTCAGTAGTATTTTCTGGAGTTATGCACACTCTCTTTTTCAAAACATTGGGTTTTATGATCACACTAAGAATTCTAGGTTTTATGCAAAATGCCATAGGAAAGTCACTGAAGGTTTTTGGGGAAGACTCCAATGATCCTACACTTTCTGGGTTTTATTCCTACTTCTCTGGTTTCCCCTCCTAAAATAAAACTCTCAATGAAGGTTATTATGGACTGAATTGCTGTGTTCCCTCAAAATTCAAATGTTGAAATCATACACCCCAATGTGACAGTATTAGGAGGTAGAATCTTTGAGAGGTAATTAAGTTGAGATAAGGTCATGAGGATAAAGTCCTGATGGTGGAATTAGTGCCTATATAAGAAGAGGAAAATAAATCAGAGTTGCTACTTTCCACCATGTGAGGAACAGCAAGAAGGCAGCCATCTGCAAGCCAGAAAAATAATCTGCACCAAGAACAGAAGCTGCTAGCACCTTGATCTTGGACTTCCCAGGCTGCAGAATTGTGAAAAATAAATGTCTGTTGTTGAAGCCACCTAGTCTGTAGAATTTTGTTATAGCAGCATGAGCAGATTAAGACACGTATTCATCAGTATTTGGTACTAAGACCTCATCTTTTCTTTCTCTACTTTTTTTATTTCATCTAATGTCATTGGTGCTGA
Organism: Tarsius wallacei; assembly: GCA_963574415.1. Classification (NCBI taxonomy): domain Eukaryota; kingdom Metazoa; phylum Chordata; class Mammalia; order Primates; family Tarsiidae; genus Tarsius; species Tarsius wallacei. Next base: position 11,902 of record CAUYQG010011928.1, read on the forward strand.
CTTCTTGGAGGATCATAGGTTTTTAAGGTCACTCTCATCAAAGATACTAATTTGCTATTATTAAGGTTTATTAAATATTTTACAGCTATTTTCTCATCATGAAATTATTTTATAGGTATATCCTTTTCATGTAGTTTTGTGAATTTACACTTTAGCTCCTTAAAAATATTGTAATCTTTTTAAAAGCAATGACTATTTTATTTTTACTCAACCTTCTTAATGCCAAGCAGTATTCTTGGCATAGAGATAGTACATAGTCACAGAGTGTCATAGTCCCATTGGAGGAGTAGGAAATAAATTAAATCCTATAAACCTCAAATCAATGTGCACTGCAGCAAGTAGTATGTAAAAAACATAAACACAATGCTGTGAAATTCCACTATTGAGGAATCAACTAATCATGCCAGGTGGCGTTTGAGATGGATTTATAGAGAAGATGCCATTTGAGCCAGGTCTCAGAGACAAGTAGAGTTTTGACTGCTGATAAATAGAGAGAAGTGTTTCCAGATAGGATGATTTTTCTATCAGGCCTATGACTTTGAAAAGTCATAGGAAAAAAATGAGAGTATCTGTGGAATATGGAATTGAAAGCAGTCCAGGTCAGGGGTTAGAAACATCTTAATGAATTAACACAATAGGTTCTTTAGGTGTAGAAGACTTCGTTCACACAGGGTCAAAGAACCCTTCTGAAAGGTAAAAATGTAAAATCTCAAACCAAACAAAGTGATTTAGTTGGTTATTTTGTCATGATGCAAAACTGTCTTATCAGCCATCTGACTTTTCTTCATTGTGTTAACCATTTCTGATAACTGAAAATACTTTCTCTTATGGAGAAGCTAAGTGTATAAGGACTCTTCTGAATCATAGATTAATGCATGTTCTAAAACTGCACTGTCCATTGTGTTAGTTGCTAGCCACAGATATTTATTTAGCACTCAAAATGTGACTACTGCCACAGGTTGAAATGATATGTTGGATATACTATTGATTTAAATTATATATATATATATATACATATATATATGTATATATATATATAATTGCAAAGATGTGGGGTATAAGTCAGAATTAGGTACAAATAAAATATATTTTTAAAATTAACTTCTCCTATTTATTTTTCTTGTTTTTAAATGTAACTTCTAAAAAATTTAAAACTTTATATGTAGCCCATGTTATGTTGCTATTGAAAACTGCTGCCCTAAAAAGCTTATAAGACAAGTTAATGCTATTTTCCAGAAATGGGATAGCATCAACTTAGAAGATGAGAAGTTGTCCAACACTGAGCTCATAAAATCTTCTCTAAAGCAATATGTGATGTCAATAAAAAGTATAAAAGCTTTGTCATTATAAAGCACATCAGCATTGTCTTCTACAATAAAAAGTCACTGTGGTTTCATCTATGGAGGCTATAATTCATATTTTAATTAAATCTGAAAAGCCTCTGTAGTATCATGCTTCTCAGTTAAAGAATTTCAAAATCTCTTTGTAATGTAACTATTAATTGTGTAACTTTTGTTGTGCCCACAATCCAAAAAAGTGTAAATAAAAATACTTACATTTTTCTGATCCATTTATAATACCTTTCCTTTGATTGATTTCCAGTAGCATTTTGGTATAAAAGCTAAAGGCAAAGTCCAAATAGACATCAGGAGGACATGTATAACAATTAAATTCATTTTGATTTCTTTAATGTTTGAGAAATAGTAAAATACAGATGATGGCATATATTAAAATCAAATTGAAAATGTTCTAAGATGCTCAATATCTATTTACAGAAAACATACTAGAGATTTGGGGACCAATTCATCAATAACCGTAAAATTAAGAAAAATATAATTAAAAATTACTTGTCAGCCAATGAACCTCATATGACAAGTTTGCTAAAATTGTTTAAACTATATTACCTGCAAAAATTTATAACTAAGATTTATGTAGCTGAGTTCATATGAAGCAATAGTGACAAGAAATGGTTTTAAACTAATTATATAGTTCCACTAGTTCTGTAACGTGCCTTAAAATAAAATAAATTGTTACTATCTACTGTGCTTAGGGAATTTCTGTTAATATAAGACACTTAGTTTACAGCCTTCTTCAAATTATTGGGAATAACACAGCTGTTAAAATGCATGAGATTACACTGTAATAGCATTCTTTACCTAATAACAAATCAGACCACAAATACTAATAAACATAATCACTGGGTCCTTAATGGAAGATTTCTGCTAATTTTGAAAGCTTTACAATTAGCTGTAATTCAATGAGCATGAATCCTTGTTAAATTAAACTTTTAAGGAAGGCAAAACAGCGTTGTTTTAGGAACACAATGCTAGGGGTTCTATCTGAATTTTTATTTTTCAAGGCAAGGTCATTTTAAAGACAAAATTGCGTCTATCTTTTTGTAAGTCTAAAATGAAGTCCTGATTAATTCATAAATTGCACTATGATTAAAATCCCCCTTTTATTTTATGTGTTAATGCTCACGATCTACCAGAGCCCCAGGACTACTGAAGTCTCAGAACTTCTCTCTCATCCTTCTTATAGTTCAGATACCTCCATCATGAGCCTTTCTGCTCCAGCTCTGTAAGCTTATTCGACTTGAGAACTTTACCTTTGTTGTTCCCTCTTCCTAAAAGGCTCTGTTCCTAGGTCCTTTCATGTCTGGCTCCTTCTTTTCACTTAAGTCTCAGTTCCTTTTTTTTTTTTAAGATGTAAGGTACAATTCAGGGTTCGGTATACAAATGGTCATTCATCGTACAGGTAAAGTTTGGGCTTCACTTTGGTCCCCACTTCACCTGGTTTGAGATCAGGTACGCTTATCGATGAAGTGTGCCCCCTCCACCTTCCCTTGGCAGTTTCTCACTACTGCCAATCCCTTTCATATAGTATTATGACAATTGTTTAGGGTCCGCTTATGAGTGAGAACATGTGGTACACAGTTCTTTGTTTCTGTGATAGATCACGAGTATTACAGACTCTAAATTGATCCAAGTTGCTGCGAAGTTCATAATTTTGTCCTTATTTATGACTGCATAATATATATATGATGTCATATGATATACATATGTTAATATATGTCATGTATATATTAAGTCTCCATTCTAAGACATCATTATAGAGTTCCATTTTTAAATGCTTACCACTTCCCCTAATGGCAGGAGTTATTATTTTCTTTTCATCAGATCCTTTATCATATTTGAGTTTATCTTGTTAATGTGTGTGATTACTTGTTTATTTTTGGATTTTCCTCCATGGAAGATACACTGTGTGGGAGCAAATACGTCATTGAACTCATCACTGCCATTAACAAATCACCATTAAAATATTTATGGTACACACACACACATACACCCGTGCATACCACACACACACACACACACACACACATACATACATGGGCTCACATATATGTTTGTAAGTATATAACACATATTTAACAAATTTAATATTTGTGAGTCACGTTTTTTCTAATAAATATACTATAAAAGCTTTCAAATTCCATAAATACATCTTTGCATCAAATTTATAATGGTTATGGAGTTTTCCACCATTTGAATATACTAGGACACTCAGATTTGTATCATTTCTTTTACTGTTATAAATAGTATTTTGACTCATATTTTTGTACATAGACATTTGATCACTTAACTGATTCATTTCTAAGGATAAATCCCTGTAAGTTAATTTGCGAGGTAAATAAAAAATGCATATTTTATATTTTGGCTCATATTGCTATTCTGTTCTCCAAAAATATTATTTTACAATTTCAACTTAAATCAACATTATATAAAAATTATTTCTCCATACTCTTGGCCATACTGGAATTATCAATACTTGCCATTTCAGTAGGGTAGGATACATTATTTCATTTTTTTAAGATTTTTTATAACCTTTGACCATTTTTCCATGGGGATGTGTATGCTTTTTGTTGATTTCTAAAATTTATTTATACACTAAGACTTTAATAAGCATAGTTAAATAACTTCAGTTATACATATTTTTTCCAATTTTTGCATGTATTTTATATTTTTGTGGTGCAATCTTCAGTTGTTTGATAACCAAATCTGTTTCCCCTTCAGAATTTTTTAGTTTAGTATCAAGTTTAAAAAGGTACGCTTTCCTGCTAAGACCATGAAGATTACACATACACACATATCACACATGTACATCTTATATATTATATTTACAAAATATTTTATATTTTCAAGAGTTTTTTTAGATTTAAATATTCAGTAAACATGTTTTTAATTTTTTTCTTCAACATGTAATAACAATGCAATGTAAATGATATAAAGCATAATGCATGCACATATAAATACAGGCTGAAATGTTTCAAATGAGAAATGTTTTGACCTTTTTGAGAATTGGAAATATTTGTATATACATAAGGAGATATCTTGTAGATGGGACCCAAGTTTAAACATGAAATTCTTTATGTTTCATATACCCCTTGTACACATAGATTGAAGATAATTTTGCACAATATTTTTAATAATTTTGTACATGAAACAAAGTTTTAACTGTGACCAATCATATAGGATTAGGTGTGGAATTTTCCACTTGTGGCATTATATCAGCACTCAAAAATTTTGGATTTTGGAGAATTTCAGATTTTGGAATTTTGGATTGGTGACATTCAACTTGTACATATGCCCACTTGAAATTTTTTCAAACACTATTAAGTTGTACTACTTAACAGCAAAATCTACAATCAACATTTAATTCACTTTTATGGAAGCTATAAATAAAAACTACTTTCTTCCTCAAAAGCCTGTGTGCACACGCACTCGTGCGCGTGCGCGCGCACACACACACACACACACACACACACACACAATTTCACCCTTTCCCCCATAAAAATACCAACTTTTTCATGTACTGTATATTTTATTTTCCTACATATAGTTAGTCATCTCCGATTCTCTATGACCTTCTATTGTTTTGTCAGTTTATTCTGCAATTAGAATTGTGGTACTATAATAACTCTTTTATACCTGGTGGGAAACTCTACCATTACAACTCACAATCTTCCTATTTCCACATAGTTTTTCTTTGTAATGAATACGAATAAGAATCATCTTCTACTTAAGATTTGCCTATTAGTGCTTAACATTAGGTTGGCTCCATTCAACACACAAAAGAATATCTATTCATCTTTGTTGAAGCTTCTCTTTTGAGATGGGCACTATTTATTTATTTTTAGCTATGAGGAATATTTTCAAATGTCCTTCAGCAAGTCAGTACAGTACCTTACCAGTGTCCCAGTAGAAAGTTCCAGCTCAAACAAAATGAAAACCTAAATAATGAATTCTCATACTTCCCATACAATGAAAAACAAATCAAATTCTTTAAATTTTTTCAATTGCATGAAATAATAATTCAATTTTTTATCAATGAAAACAGGATTCTAATGGAATAGTCACAAAGTCATTCTCATATATTTAAACTTGCAAATATATTATAATTTAAAACCTTTATTATTTTAAAGCAGAATTAACATCATTTATATTATACTAATAAGTCAGGAACTTCGATGCTGGAGCTGACGTGGGGAAAAGGGATCACTTCTACACTGTTGGTGGTAGTGAAAACTAGCACAGTCTCTGTGAGGAACAGTGTGGTAACTCCTAAAAGATCTAAAAATTGACCTCCCATATGATACAGCAATCCCCCTTCTGGGAATATACCCAGAGGAACTCAAATCATTCTATAAAAAAATATACCTGTGCATGCATGTTTATTGCAACATTATTCACAATAGCAAAAACATGGAGCCAGCTGTACTGCCCTTTGAAAGTGGACTGGATAAAAAAAAATGTGATACATATACATGATGGAATATTATGCAGGACAATATAAAGGATGGGATATAAAGGAGGACAAAATTATGAACTTTGCAACAAGTTGGATGGATTAAGAGTCCTTAATACTCAGTGATCTATCACAGAAGCAAAGAGCTGAGTACCACATGTTTGTTCTCACTCATAAAGGAACCCTGACCAATTATCATAATACTACAAGAAAAGGATTGGCAGTAGTGGGAAACTGCCGGGGGAAGGGGAGGCCACACTTCACAAATAAGGGTTCCTGATCTCAAACCAGGTGAAGTGGGAACCAAAGTGAGGCACAAACTTTACTTGTACAACGAACATTTGTATACCTAACTCTGAACTGTACCCTACATCTTTAAAATACAACTTAAAAAAAATAAGTTTGGTATAAAATAATTTACCACCACTTTTGAAGTATACATTAATCAAATAAATAGTAATTGCTTGAAAAGAACAAAAAAGCAAAACCTGAGAATCACATAATGTTGGTCTCACTTTCATCTTTAATATTCAACAAAAATCTAAAAATAATATCATAGAAATAACTTTATGTTTGAATGTGTTGAGTCTCATATCATTGTGCCGTTGTAATAGTTTGATACAAACTCCTTAATACTTTCTGTTAATAAATTTAAAAGAGAACCTCACAAATAATTTTGTTTCTGGATGTGACAAAAATGATAAAATATCTTAATTGCAAATGTAATTTTCCCAAGTGACTTTCATTCTAGTTATAAGGATGCACATGAAAAATAGGGCCACCTAAATAGAAAGTTAGAGTAAAAGTTTAGTAGCAAGTATCAGCCTTAAAGACTATATATCTGTAGACTGCACTTCAGAACCACTTAGTGTTTCAGTTATGACTAATGAACAGCCCACTCTCAAATATATTCCAAAGGATATATGGAATATATTTGAGGAAAGGAAATGAATACATCGTGATTTAACAAGTGGCTTATTGGATGACTCAGCCCCTTTGCTCTGCTCTAACAATAACATAAAGGAATTTTTTTAAACTGGGACATCACTTTTTTTCTTTTTGACATCAATCACAAGAAAAGACTGTTATACTTTCAATTGTGCTGTCTGTAACTTGGATCACAGAGCTGCCATCCTGTCAGTGCTCAAGCCTCCTTAAATATTGTTATTTTCAACTACATCTCCAAGAGCAGTGATGGCATGGCTAGAGTCCCACTGAATAAGTAAAGCTTACTCTCTTCTATAAGTTAGTTGTTTTAAAGAAAAGGCCTGGAGCCTACTTGTCAAAGTCTGAAATGTCATGATTAATTTTTAAAAAATTTCTTGCTCTTCTTTGCTCATAATAGAATTAAATATTAAGTCAAACTTTACTGGTGTGATATATAGACATTATTATTATTTTTGAAATGATGTATAAGATTCTTTTTAGTATTTCAGTTCAAAATTTTAGGTAACATCATAAATAATAATAAAAGAATTTATCTGAAGGCTGACAGAATGCTCAGGTTTTTAAGTGCATTAATTCACTCAAACTTCATAGCAAAAATATGTGGTTGGTACAATCTGTATTTCTATTTGATAAGTGAGAAAATGATGCACCAGAAAACTAAGAGACTTTCCCAAGGCCACATAGCTAATAGTACAAAGTTGGGACACAAAGCTAGGCAGATCACTTCTACTGTCCACTCTCCAAGAATATGCTTTCTAGGTTGATGCAAAGTGCTTAATACTTTCTATTGATAGATCCCAAAGAGAACCTTGCAAGTAATATTTTTTCTGTATAGGACACAAATTCTTTAAACCTTTTTTATTACTACTACTCTTCTACATCTTCCAGTCTGAAGTTATGACAGATTCATAATGAAAATAATAGAGACAGAATTTCTCTGACAGCAACACCAACTTCTACAGTTATACACCGACCCAATTTCAATTACTCCTAACAAGTTCTGGAAGTCCCAGGTGTGTTAGTGCTGTCTCATCAATGTGCCAATGTAGTTATCCTCTAGCATATTTTTCAAATCACTGTCATGAAGTTTCTTGCTATCTAATTTCACTCCTGAGTTAGCCTGATTCCTTTATTCATCAACATTCATTAAATGTCTGGTATGTGTCTCCGACTGTTCCAACCACTGGGAAACAACAGAGACTATAACAATATCCCTGCTCTTATAAAGTTTATATTTTAGAGAAAGATTAAGAGTAACAATTTATCTATTAGTAATAAGTGCTGTTGACAAAAAAGTCAAAGATAGATATTTCATTTCACGCAGGGGTAGACCTCAAAAATAGGATAACCTTTTGAATAAAGACCTAAGTGAAATGAAGGAATGACCTATGAAGAAATTTGGAGGAAGCCTATTTTAGGGAGAGTTTTGAAGAAAATCCAGGGGACCAGTGTAACTGGAGAGAAGAAAACAAACAGGGAGTCATACAGGATCAGATAGAGGGTGTCAGACCAAATGAGAAACATGTACATATGTATGTATTATATAATACTGTGTATGTGTGTGTGTGTGTGTGTGTGTGTGTGTGTGTGTGTGTGTATGTATGAAATGCAATCAATTCTATGTATTGAAGGTAGAGCCAAGACGATTAAATGCTGACTTAGATATTTTCTTAGAAAACAAAAATTAAACCTATGACTTTACATTTTTGGTCTAGACAACTAAAATAATGGAATCTAATTACAAAGGTGGCAATTGAGTAATTTTTTTAAGAAGTTGGTGAGAATAAAGTATTTAAGTTATAGATATATTAAGCTTGAGATTTCTGTTGAATGTCAAGTGAAGCTATTAGACAACTAGTTAATGAAATCGAAAGTCTGTTTCTAAACTCCCTGAGTCATTCTTTATATTAACCTGGCAGGCAAGAGGAGGTCAAATATTTAAAGATATGAAGGTGCTCCTCGGTCTTCATCTCATGAGATGGCACCAGAACTCTGAAATATATATTCAGATAATTTCTTAATATATAGAGCAATGTATATTCAGATAATTTCTTAACATATAGAGCACACAATTTTTACAAAGGGATCTCATCCTGGGAACATTTTCTGTACATTTAATAAGATTATGAACTATTTATCATTGTTTAATTTTCCCCATTTTAAAATCTTTATCTTAATTTTTAATTTTTAAATCTTTAAAAATAGTTTTACTCTGTCACCCAGGCTGGAGTGCAGTGGCATGTTCACTGCCACTGCAGCCTCAACCTGTTGGGCTCATATGATCCTTCCACCTCAACCGTCCAAGGAGCTGGAACCACAGGCGTTCGTTACCACACCAAGCTAATTTATTCATTTATTGTACAGGTGAGGTCTCACCAGGCTGCCCAGGCTGGTCTGGAACCCCTGGACTCAGGCAATCCTCTTGCCTCCACCTCCCAAAGTGCTGGGATTACAAGCATGTGCCACTACACCTGGCCCTTTACTAATCTTAAGAGAATTTAATTATACTAATAGCTAAATTTGCAACATGTTAATATTTTAATATTCACAGGTCAATTGGGTACTTATTTTTGCTTGTGACCTAAGTTTTGTGTAGAGAACATTTTTTATTTATTTTTAAATAGGGGACTACAAATAAGATTAGATTTTATCAGATGATATCATGTTCAAGCCTCAGGTGAAGAAAAGCAATTGGTTATGAGCAGCTTAGGACATGGTCAAGTTTTAAGTGATTTTCCTTAGCACCCCTCCCCCCATAATATCAAGGGGAATTTTATAATATTAATTAGAGAAATGAAATATTTGTTGTCAGCTTCCATGAACATAAACTTTAATGTTTGGGTGGATAATGAGAAACACTTTGTAATTTAAGTAAATTCTTTGTAAGCTGGATATATAAAATTTACTCAAGGACGTCTAAATCATATAAAACAATTGTGTAATTAAAAGCATATAATTCACTTGAAATTTAAAGAAGCTAATTGTATATACTTCCTGGATTTCATTTTATCTTGTGTCTTTTACTGTTTAAAAATAAATAATTGAACCCAAAGTGTAGACTATTATTATCAACACAAATATAGTTTCCTACACATATACTTTGATATATAGATAACTTATTAAATTTTGACTCAGAGTTCAATTAAAAATTTCAAGTAGAACTGGAGTAAATTTTTTAATACCTTTTATTTAACAACTCTCTAATTGATTTATTGAGTAAATAAAGTAATAACATCCAACATTGAAATAGTTTCAAAATATCTGGTTTTACTATTAATATATATGGCATTATATATATAAGTAACTGTTAAGTAGCAATAACAGTTACTTGTTCAATTTTCTATCATCGCGTTTTTTGTTTATCTACATATAATCTAGAATAACATTTCATAAACGTTAAAATGTAAACTAAATATTTTACATAAAATAAAGTTAATTCTAAAATGTGAACAAAAGTTATAAAACTAATTTACTGATTTTTATCCACTGTATTACTTTCCTTTTATGTAAACAAAAAGCTGAACCAGCAAAACACTTGGGCTATTTAGTTTATGTTGCCAAAGAACAATATAAAGCTAACTAGCTTATGCAGGACACAAGTTCATGCTTTTCAACTCATTGGAACTATGGTCAAACTACTAATTGAGGTAGTTATATCACAAAATATTCTATAAAATTGTCATAACATTTATTTTTCATATCAAGTATATTCCATGGTGATTTTTGAGATTCAATTTTTCACCTGAAAGTTCTTCAACCAGATATTAAAATAGGACCTAACCAGTAGATTCAAGACCAAGTCTTTGAAAGCAAATGCAGTGAAAAACAAAATTTACAAGTAGGACCTAATTAAGTTAAAGAACTTCTGTGCTACAAAAGAAACCATCAACAGAGTAAACGAACAACCTACAGAGAGGGAGAAAATATTTGCAAAGTACATATCCAGCAAAGGCCTAATATTCAGAATCTATAAAGAATTCAAACTAGTAAATAGGAAACAAATCCTCACTCCTACTCCCATCCTCCTCCCTACTGGAATCCCCAGCATCTGTTATTTCTATCTTTATGTCCACTGTACCTATTGTTTAGCTCCCATTTATGTGAGGACAGGAGGCATTTGATTTTCTTTTTATGAGTTAGTTCACTTAGGATAATAGCCTCCAGCTTCATTCATGTTGCTGCCAAAAACATGATTTCATTCTTTTTATGGCTGTATAGTATTCCATGGTGTATTTATACTGCATTTTCTCTTGATTCAGCCACTCATTAATGGACACTTAGGTTAGTTCCATGCCTTTGCTAGTGTGAATAGTGCTGTGATAAAAATACAAGTTCAAGGTTTTTATATATACTACAAAATTATTTTCCCCCCTTTGGATAGATATCATTAGTGGGGTTGCTGGGTCCAATGGAAATTCTATTTTTAGTTCTTTGAGAAATCTCCATACTGCTTTCCACAGAAGCTGAACTAATTTACATTCTCAACAACAGTATATCAGCATTTCCTTTCCTCTGTATCCACACTACAATCTGTTGTTTTATGACTTTTTAATAAAAGTCATTCGGCTAGCTTCAGATGATATCTCACTGCGGTTTTAATTTTCATTTCTTTGTTTGTTAGTGATACTGGGAAGTTTTTCATGTGTTTTTGGCCATTTGTATTTCTTCTTTTGAGAAATATATGTTCATGTCTTTTGCCCAGTTTTTAATGTTTTTTTAAAACTGTTTGGGTTCCTTATATGCTCTAGATATTAGTCCTTTGTCACATAGTTTATTGAAACAGAATGGAGAACCCAGAAATAAAGCCACATGCCTACAACATAAGCTAATCTTCAACAAAGTGACAAAAATGTAAAAAAATTATGAAAGGATACCAAATTCAATAAATGGTAATGGGAAAATTGGATAGCCATATGCAGAAGAATTAAACTGTACCCCCTTTTAAACCAAATACAAAAATTAACGAAAGATGGATTAAAGACTTAAACATAAAACCTGAAACTATTAAAAATCCCAGAAGAAAAATTATGGAAAGCACTCCTCCTGGACTTCTGCCTAAGCAAAAATTTATGATAAAAACCCCAAAAACAAATGATATAAAACCAAAAATAGACAATTGGAATTTAATTAAACTAAAAAGCTTTTCCACAGCAAATGAAATAATCAGCAGAGTCAACCGACAACTTGCAGAATGAAAAACATATTTGCAAATCATACAAATTTTATGTGTCATGAAATTGTATTATCCTTTTGATCTTTTCAATCATTTAAAATATGAAAAGCATTCTTATCACATGGATAATAGAAGATACATCCAGATTTGGCATACAGTTTGATAACGAATGAACTAAGTCATCATAGAACTGCAGGAAATCCAGTATTGGTGAATAATAGTATATTTATGTTAATGAGTCTCTTTTTAATTGAATTGTAAAAGACTTGCAAGTGAAGAGGGTAAAGCTGGTGGATGGACTTATTTTCATTTGTTATTTGTTTATATGCCTGTCTTTATCTAGATTCATAATGTCATAATGAGAGTGCGGATAAACTAGTGTGCTGCTCTCCCTAAAGTAATTAGGAACAGTAAGACTAAGGTAGTCATTCAATATTACTTAATTGAGCACCTGCATACACCAGACACTGTCCTGCATGTTGGGAAAATGGTAGTGAATGAAAGAGACAAATTATCTAACCTCAGGAAGTTTACATTCTAGAGTGGTGACCTGCATCAAGTTCCATAGAAACAGAACATGAGGTGTGAATTCTTGTGCATTCAATTCAATGGCCAAGTGCTCTTAGGAGGGAGGGGAATGGAGAAACAGGATAAGGCAGAACAGAAAAAGAAACTGAGCAAAAATTATGATCTTAGCTGCATACTGACATCAAATTGATCCCATGGAGAAAATATGAAGTAGGAATTATAGCACCTTGAGGGAAGGGGGCTGGATTTTTGTACTTTTGTCTTGGGGGGACTTAGCCTCACTGGAGTGGTAACTTCTGTTTGGCCTGAGGATAATTCTCCCAAGACAGGGATACAGGAGAATCCTTGAGTGGTTATTAGAGAGATCTTGGCATGGAACTACCATTCACTACAAGAAGTAGTCACATACTAAGCACAAGTAGTTTTTAAAAATTTGTATGTCAGGTAATGACATGTCTGTGTGGCTAAAGGAAGACAGAGAAAGACAGGTAAATGATTGATTGCTCTTTTAGATAGAGTGGTCAAGGAAGGCCTCTGTGATAGTGTGAAATTTGAGAAGAGATCTGAGGAAGCTGAGTCGGGCATGCAGTTATCTGAAGGAAGAGAGGCTTTAAATCAAGAGAGAACTAGCCTTGGGATGTTCTAGAAAGAGTAAGAAGGTGGATGCTGCTGAAACACTAAGAATGGATAGAGCAGTAGGAGCTGAGACTGGAAATGAAAAGGATGATGACAGATTGTACAGGACCTTGTAAATCACTGATGAGTGTTTGGCTCTTATGCTAAGAAACAAAAGCATCAAATGCCACAAGTAGCTACATCATACATTTAGAACCAGAAGGGCTCTCAAAAACCATCTGGTCTAACTTTTAAATTTTAGAGATTGGTACAATGAGAGATCTCACTGAAGATAAAAGGCAAGGATGGAGTTCTGAAATGTATGAAAAGTGAATTCCCATTTAATATATTTGAAGAAAATGCTGCTATAAATGTTTGAACAGTTTCTCCGTATTATGTTCATTTGTTTAAGTCCTGAATCTTAATGTCATCCCATCAATGGCAAAACTGTGAGAGGATGAGAGATAGCTGGCTGATGCACAGAGGATGGATGCTCATAGTCTGACGTTAGCTTGGCATTTATCTGAGCTGTAATTTCAGCATGTTAAGGAAGGGAAATAGTGACAACATTTTCAAGCAAAGGAGCCACTTAGTGATAATAGTTTCAAGCGAGTGAGCTGTAATGGTCAGCTAATATCCATAAATGGTTCATTAAGTCCCAGGCAAAATATTTTGTTTAGGTTTACAAATAAAGATCAAAAGGATATCCTTGAATGATAGTCAGTAAGTAGTTATAAGACAATTTGAAAATAGCTTGCACATAAATGCCCAATAACAATATTGATATCTTGTGACTTCTCTTAGTTTGAAATATTCCACTTTGTATTAGTATTAGACTTCCCAGAAATACTTCTTAATGACTTTCAGTCTCTGCTGTTGTTGTTATTGAATGTATAGTAACTACATCCAATGTCTCCATAAACTCAAAATTCTTTTTCCTATTTGCCAATACAAGCCATACTTTGGTCAGTTTTTTTAAAGAGAGAATTTGCTACATTTCCAGTTTGACCTTAAATGGCCCTTGTCTAACTGTGGTGTCAATTCTCCAATGTGCAAGCTTCTGATTCTAATTCTGCTTCCTGATTCTTTGCTATTAAATACTTCTCAATGTGGTGATTACCCCTTACTGAGGAGATGTCCTTGAAGCAGAAGCCTAATTTTCATCTCCTGTGTCACACTTTTTTCTTCCTTTCTTCTAATACATTGAGCTACCAATGACATCAAAGAAAAATGTAAGCCCAAGTGATGCATTTGGAGGCTTTAAAAAGCTTTTAACTAAGCATCATTATATAGTTTAGTTTAATTAAAATTATAAGAAAAAGAACATTCAGTCATACACCTTAAAAATATCACAGAATGAAAATTCAGTCATTTTTTGCAATTACATGCATATATATATATATATACTATATATATATAAATATATAATGTATATGTGTGTGTGTGTGTGTGTGTGTGTGTGTGTGTGTGTATCCTAATATCTATATGGGACAAAGACACTTCAAGATAGTGCTGTTTCTGTTTACTATCTTTTAAACAGATATTTCTGTTAAATAATATCATGGCATACTTAGCTTAATTTACTTAAATATGCTTTTTAAAAATATAAAAAAATTTGGATATGAAGGAACACTTTTAAAATTTGCTTGCAATTATAAAGTGATGTTTGTTTTATTAATAAACTGCAACCATTCTAAGTGTATTTAGAGTTAGTAAATTTCAAAAAAAACTACACAACTTAAACATAGCCTGGCATTCCCTACCTTAAGAGCCAAACATGATTATTGTCAAATAATCTGTGATATAATTGGTGAGGAAGCATGGCCTACATCTGCCCAAGTCTTAAATTTCAAGTGAAATCATATCCTTTATTGTTACTCTCTTCTGTGCAGAGACACTTGCTCTCAACAGGATTCTTTAATTAGGAAAAGAAATGGTTCTGAAAAATACTCTTACTGATTATATAGTAAAATGCTTTTTTGGGAGAGAAAATTGCTTAAAATTACTGGCACTAAATAAATTTGGAACTGCATGTTAAATGCACATATTAGCTTCATTCTTGTATAGCCAAGAGCTACACATAAAATAGATACAATATTAAACTTCAACAGGAATGACATCTGTTGGTTTCCCTGCACATTATTAACCCACCCTTTCTTCCAGAGACCGCAACTTCTTTGGAACACTACACTTCTCCATCACACACAATAGGGCCATCAATTAAAGAATTGCACTCTTCTGGTCAGGGTGTAGGCCCAGGAATGTGAATTTTGAGCAGAGTGCCATGAGGTAGAAAATAACTGAAGGTGATTCATCTCATGTACAAACAAATTATCAATTGTTCCTTATTTCCTGCTCACATCTCTAGATTTTCTTTGGTCCCCATTTTTATTGACACATAACTGTTGGGTTTCTTTTCTATGACTGAGCTGCCTTGAACACTTCTAATAAATTATTTCTTTTTTTTTTACGTTACTAAGTCAGAATCAACTTCTGTTCCTTAAAACCAAAGATTTCTAACCAGCGAAAGCTCCCAAAATGAGAAAATATTTCATATACAAAAACGTGTATGTTGAAATGTTTCTAATTCAAACAAGTTAGAATTGACATGCAAGCTATACCATAAATCTTAAGTTGAAAGGTACAACAGATAGGCAGGTGATTATGAAATGATTAACTGTAACATCTCAACAAGACTGAAAATGGACAATTTTTATTGTCTGGAAATCAGAAATTATATTAATACTATAATAAAGGGGGGGAAAGTTGAGCCTCTAGTGAAAAGGAAAAAGAGATACAGAGGAGGGCAATCTTGGAGAGTCTTTCATGTTAACCTCAGAAGGTCTAGAAAATTTTCCCTGATCAATGTTGTTTAACAATAATTATACTTCCTAGGACTGCACATTTTGTGTTGTTTGTGTTCTAAGTTTTATTGCACTCCTCAATGCATTTATAAGCTCCAGTTGTGAAAGGTTTGTGGTTATTGTGTCTTCTATATCTGGTAGAGTGATTGTTCAGAATTTGCATTCCATTAATATTTGTTGATTTCATTACAGTTAATAGATGCACACATATACATACAGGCACATACACATCTGTTGGCAATTTGATTTCTATGGCTGCCTCTACTGATCTGGTGACTGCTACTAGGATATGATTTCAAAAAAATTCAGGGTCTCATAAAGCATATTTTCCCCTTACTCCTGCTACACTTCCAATATGTACCAATCCAACATGATAGTGATTATGATTTTATGATTAGAAAAATATTGCTTCACTACAAGCCTGTGTGTGTGTGTGTGTGTGTCTATGTGGTTTTATTTTATTACATAAAGTCTTTGCTATACATTTTAGTATACTTTGTTGAAAACTAAAACCATGACAATTACATAGGGATTGCCCTTTTTAATAAATATTCTTTCAAAAAATGATATGACATGATACACTCCAATATTAGGGAGGCAAGTGAATATTTTCAAGGAATACATGTACATATTCCCTGACCTCTCCCAAATCCCCTCTTGTTGGTACCCCCCACCCTAGTGTCTATTATTTCCTTCACTAAGGTTACTTAGCTCCCGTATATGAGTGAGAACATGTGGTGTTTGGTTTTCTGTTTCTGAGTCAGTTCACTTAGGATGATGATCTCCAGAATCTACAAGGAACTCAAACAACTCAACTCCAAAAGTGGGCAAAGGACATGAACAGACACTTCTGAAGTGAACTGATACAAGCCTTGTATAAAAGCAACTCAATCATTTTCTTCATAACCTTCTAATAGAGCTGACACCATAGCATCCACACATATTTTAGTTACATAAAATTCATGTTTCAGACCCACACCTGTATTATAGAAACTATAATATTACTCCATGGCAAGTTATTTGAATGCTTTACAACCAAATTGGTATTTGTTTAAAATCCAATGTTTTCATACAATTTTAGAAGAGAGTTTAGCACAATAGTTGGATAAAACATCCTCCAAAAACTTTGACATGACTCAAATGAGATGCACTCAATAAAATAGTGAACTATGAAGATTAAAATCAATAACAGAAGGAAAATAAATAACTAGGTCACAAGTGCCCATTCAGTCTCTGATATTGTTCACATATTACTCTTCAATGACAAAGATCATTCTGAATAATCTGGAGATCAAAATAGAGAGGAGAATATGATTGCTTTTATTTGTCAGGGTCTCAACTTTTGTGACCACAAACAATTGGCATAGCCTTGCTGAAATGGGACAAAAAAGGCCATTGCTCAGCTCAAATTCACTGTTTCCATGAAGAAATGGAAACCTGAGTCATCAGATTACCCACATTTTAAGAGAAAATCAAATTACAGTTTCTTTTGTGTGTAAAATCTTCCAAATTTGAACTGAGAGAATAATTCATATTTGAGATGTGAAAAGTCTTTAGGTCTGAGATCAAACTACCTTAGCTTATGTCTTGGCTTAATTATTGACTGTCTGTTTGACCTTGGACGTAACAAACATTCTCTCTAAGCTTCTCCTGGAAAACAAGATAATAACAACAACCTCATAGGGGTTTTGTGGACTTAAATGAGATATAACAGTCTAGTGCATTATAAGCTTATAATTAATAATTATTTATACTCTTTAAAACATTGTGTTGTAAAACCAAAACATATCTGCAGTGACAGTGTAGGTCACTAGTTTGGATCTTTGATTTCTAATTGTTCCTGGTTATCTAGAAGAAAAAAAATCATACCGGTGTTTCGGACAGGACTTTTTCCCCTTATTTATTTATAAAATAATATATATATTTGAAAAACTTCATACAAATATGATAATATAAAGTAGATAGGTACAGAGTAGATATAACTTTGGATTCTGCAATGTGACTCATTCTTCACTCTCTCCTCCAAGTCCCACGTTCCACCCAGCCAAGGTTAATCTAAAAAAAATCAAGTTGTCATGAATCTTGCCATAATATTAGAAGACAGTATATGACAATCATCATTAATAACTTGATGTCAAATATATCAACTTGTCTCTGACATAGATTTTTCCCTAAACACGATTATCTGCCCATCAAGTTTCATATTTATGAGCAATTCTTTTAATGTACTTATCTCTCCTATCTTATCTCCAAATCTAAATTGCCTAGATCTGACATTGCCCTTTCTAATATAGTAGTAAAATAAGAGGTAGTTATGCCTTTGTAGTTTCTTTCTAAATTTTAAAAAATAATGTCTCATTAATCAACAAAGGTTTGTCTAACATCATAGAGCCTCATGAGAGAGAGGAAACCTACCTCAATTCTATACTAAGCTTCAGCTTCCCACAGCAAAATCCCTTGAGGAATAGTTCCTTTATTTACTTCTCCTTGTCTTCCCAAATGCAAATCAGGGCACTACTTCAGGCAAGTTCCAGGTCCTACATAGGAAGTTTTTATTATCAAAATTCAGGTCTTTATATTTTTTTTTCCAGATTACCTTATTTCAACCCTTCTAAGGAAGACCCCTGTTACAAAACAAACAAACAGACAAAAAACTGTTTACATAAGCCTCAAACTTATCTAAGCTGGTTGTGCTGTCCTGTCACAATACAATTTATTTTCAAAATTTCTCTTCTGAGTATTCATGAGGGTGTATCGGGCAAAGTGTAAAGGATACTAAACACCTCTTCAACTTGTCAGGGTCTCAAAATACTTAAGATACACATTAATTGACAATATTGACATCAAACAACAGGACTTCACCTAAGGGTTTAATATTTATCATCTGTGCCTAATGTCAATGAAAAGTTTAGAGGTGCATATGCACATATTAAAGCACATAGGCTAACATGTTCAGAAACCTAGAGTTAAGAATAGACTGTGCCTTGACTCTGCTGCTTCATATCTCACTGATCTACTAACTGTACGCAAACCCTTTTAAACCTATAATTAACATCTCAAAGTACTAGCGAGTTCACTGCACTCTTTCTGCCTGTATTTGAAAATAAAAGATAAATGGGGCACGGTTTGCCAGGCAACAGAAAATACACAGTCAAGGCTGCAAAAGCTGCCACATTGTTATTGTGAGAATTAAGTGAAATGATATATGACACAAACAATTACTTCAAGCACAAAAATTGAAAAAGTTAATAAGCTTTCTTACATTTTATGAACACAATGATCAAATGTATCACTCTGTAGAAAACTATCCATATTGAAGCATTTGGGGAAATCAATGAAATATAATCTTAACTATCATTATAATAACCTGTCACTGGTATTTTAGTTCTAACACAATCCCCAGGTGTCCAAGAAAATAATTAATCTTCTTAAAAAAAAAAAGTCACCACTTTATGGAACACAATTCTCTATACACATTGAAAAGCTTCCAGTTGAGCTCATTGAATTCTTGCAAATGCATCTATTATAATGCAAATAATGAAATATAATGAACTCTAGAATTTCTGTCTGTAAAGCAAGCTCATTGAGGAAATTCTGCATATTACAATGAGATAATATCTGCCATTTAAGGTGCTTTATATCTGATAGCAAAAATTAGAGGGTAAAATTAAGAGACATTTATCCTTCAAGATTGTAAATGAAATAAACTGTAAATAACATTTTTGTTAATTTAATTTATCAACTAAAATGTCAGATTGAAGCATATTTGGGGCTGTTTCAAAATGTTACTAATGTTCTCATTTTAAATAATGTAATTATCTACAAATATAACAAAAATAAAACAGGGAAAATATCGGTTTCATATGAGAGCATTCACTATCATCTTTTGGCTTGGCTACAACTATCTCTAAATTTGAATAATTTTTTAAAAATTGAAGATTTATTGGCTATATTCTTTAAAAAGGTTGTATTTGACATTGTTATTAGTGATTATTAATTGTTCTAGATATTATAAATTTCAAAATAGCATTGTTATGCCTGACATAACTTGAAAGCACTATAATTATAAACAATGAACAAATGTTATCAAATTTCCTATATAATTAATTCAGCTTTTACTCAGTTCATGTCAGATCAAGGAAAAAAGTGAAATAACAATTTGGAAAAACCTAATAACATAAAAGATAGATCTACATGATCTATACACTAAATTCTATACCCTGAGTAAGGTGTTTTATCCAAATTCCCTTAGAAAATTCATATATGTTACCACATTAGAACACACATCAAAAACAGTAATTTATTTATTATTATTATTTTTAAATTTTTTATTTTAAAGATGTGGAGTACAATTCAGGGTTAAGTATACAAATGTTCATTATGCAGGTACCCTTGTTGATGAGGTGTGTCCCCCCTCCCAGCAGAATCCCATTACTGCCAATCCTACGCCCCACCCAGCAATTTCTCACCACTGACAATCCTTATTTTATGGTATTATGATAATTGTTCAAGGTCCACTTATGAGTGAGAACATGTGATCCTCAGTTCTTTGTCTCTGTGATAGATCACTCAGTATTACAGACTCTAAGTCCATCCAAGTTGCAGTGAAGTTCATAATTTTGTCCTTCTTTATGGCTGCATAATATTCCACTTTGTATATGTACCACATTTTAAAAACAGTACTTTAAAATTTGGTCTAGGAAAGACCACAATCTCTGATCATAGTGCATTAAAAATGAAAATACTAAAAATTTAGAAAAAATAAAAAATATTCCTATCACCTGAAAATTAAAAAAATCTAATCAATTACTTATTTTTCTCAAACATTGCAGAAAAATTTAAAACACTATATATGAGATCCTATTGAAAGAAACTGAACATTTCTTGAGAAACAAATCATGGCCTGAATATCATATTGATGAAGAATAAAAATTTAAAATAAATAAAATATCTAGCTCACGAAGTTAGAAAAAATGAGAACATAAAGCAAAACAAGTATTCAAGATGATAAAAATATAAACTGATGAATAAGAAAACCCATATATTGTAACACTGACAAGTAAAAAATATTAACAGGTAAATAATGGATACTATAATAAACCTTAAGAGAAAATATAGTGCTTTCCAGCAATCATATTCTATAACCTAATCATTTTTCTTTCCCTCTTAAAAAATCATCCCATATCATATTTTCTATCCTTGAACCTCCAAATTTTCCCTTATATTCAGTTTCAACTGATGTCCTTTCTCCCTACTTCGTGGAGGAAATTGTTGCAATCAAAAGATAACTTCCATAAACTCCCCATCACATCCTCCAATCTGCTACCCTCCTATTATTTCCTTAGATATCTCATTAACTATCATGGAAAAAACTTTGCATTCTCCTATTGAAGCCATTCCCATTCCTTCTTCCAACCTACCCAATGCTATATGAGAGAGGGAGAAAACTCACAGATGTATGTTTTCTAATAGATTATTTTTATCAGCATCTAAAACATCCTGTTATTCTGTCTGGAGGAAAACAAAAAACACCTTTTATTTTGACAATATTTTATTTATCAGCTACCGCCTGTTCGTCTTTCCCCATTTTTAGCAAAATTCCTTGAGACAACTCTTCATATTTGAAATCTCTACTTCTACTCAATTAATTTCTCCTAAATTTACTGAAACTTAGATTTTGCCCACTCTCCTTCACTGAAAATTTGCAGGAAATTTATAATATACTAGACACTGTACAAGAGTTGGGAATACTCAAAATTGAATCAAACACAAGCCTTCCTTCTGAGAAGTTTCTATCATAAAAAAGCCATCGCTTTTCCTAGGAGTACAAACAATTCAGTTAAAAAATAGAGATAGTCCTACTAACTACCAAACAACAACAACAAAACCCAAAAAACAAAAAGAAAAAAAACAAAAACACACACAAAAAAGAACAACCCACAGATGACCCACTTATTGCTATTCCCTTTTAAAAATGAATAGCCTGCTTCTTATTGTGCGAACTGTAGCCCCTGCTTGTGGGCTGAGTGAACTTCCCACACTCTTGCCTTTAAATTTAGCTTTGGCTAACAGAATGTATGTGGAAATACTGCTGTGACCCAACAGAATCTTTGGGCAAACCATTGCTTGACTTGCCAGTTGCATTTTTTCCTTCCTGCTGCTTCAAGAATGATATGTCTCAGATAGAAACTACTTTTTAAGCTGGATTTTAGGATAAAGAAGACATGTGGGGAATCCTAGGTGGCCAATATGGTACAAAAAGGAGGAACAAATCTTTGTTGTTGCAAACCACTGAGAATTGGCTTTTGTTGTCTGGACAGCAACATCTAGCAAAAGCTAATTGATGCAGTCCAAGTTAACAGAGCCTGAAAAACATTAGGCCAAAGATTTGGCGGTTTCTTCTTTAGATTTTAGATCACATTATGTCAAATCAAAATAAAGTTACTTTTCTTTATCACAATCTTATTTATATAACTGAAGGTCCATGAGCACCTTCTGAATTACTGTGACTTGGAGTCAGAAATAAAATCTCAATTTTTCTTTTAACTTTCTACGGGCTGATTTAGCTCCCATTTTCTACCTCTTGGCTGTTTTGAAACTTAATTTACAAAAGACAGTTTTTCATTAACCAGCAAAAGAAGAAATCTTAGAATGAAAGAAAAGCAATCTAATTTCATTGAAATTTAATCTTATAAACATCTAACAAGGATTTTTCCCCTTTTTAAAATGCTTTTTCTTTGGTGATCTCTACCTTTGCTACTCAAAGAATAGTCCATTGGAAGCATCTGGGAGTTTGTTAAAAATGAAGACTCCTGGGCCCCACAAAGAATTTATTGAATCAGAATCTGCATTTTTAACAAGGTCTACAGATAATTTGAGAAGATGTGGTTTTTGTTTTGTTTTGTTTTGTTTTGTTTTAAGTTCTTTTTTACCAGCTTTGTTTGATAGATCTGGGGTAGTTAGAATTCTTTTTGTTGTTGTTGTTTCTTTCTTCTTCTTTTTCTTTTTTTTTTGAGTCAGAGTCTCACTCTGTCGCCCAGACTGGAGTGCACTGGTACGCTCCCAGCCACTGGAGCCTCGACCTGCTGGGCTCCGGCATCCCTCCGCCTCAGTCTTCCAAGTAACCAGAACCACAGCAGCGTGCTACCACGCCCGCTACTTTTTGATTTATTGTAGAGACAAGGTCTCATCAACTTGCCGGGGTGATTCTCGAACCCGCAGGCTCAGGCAATCTACTCACCTCGGACTCCCAAAGCGCTGGGATTACAGGCTGAGCCACTGAGCCCGGTTTGTTCTTTCTTTCTTTTTTTTAATGAGCCTTTTGGGTGATTCTAATGTAAGAGATATATAGAATATGCTTTAAGAAAAATCAGTTTAGGTTTAGCTGATTGGGTCAGGATATCCAGTTCTGCCACTTAGTACTAGTTGTGTGGACCTGTTGAAAACCACCTCTTCAAACCTCAACTTTTTCATTCACTATGGGGGCATGCCATTTTTATTTGACAGGTTTATGGGGTTGTATGAGGTCGTATATAAAATATCTCACTACTACCTGGAAAAGAGATTGAAAAAAAAAATGATGACACCTAAAGCATAAAAAATTAATGATAAAAATGTATTGATTGGTTAATATGATGAATGCATGAATGAATACTGTTCACATCTCATTCAATAGGGAAAAATAACACAAAGAGATCACATTATATTATGAAAATAATTGCCATATCTGACATAGCTCTCTGCTGGTTTGGACTGTTGCCTTCATGTTTGGTTGCTTTGTGCTTATATTTTATATTTTGTATTCCTTATACCTTATCCTCCAGCAAGTCCAAAAGCAAAAAGGCCAAGGATGGATTAAGAGTATCTTTTTTTTTATAGGGCTATTTAAAATAATCATGGCTTTCAGTTATTGTAAACATAATATAAGAAATTTCAAAGGCACAATAAAATACAATATAAAAGTAATAATCTTCCTTCCCCCAAGTATCTTTATGTTCAGTCCCATTCCCCTCTTTTGATTATTCATGTTTCCAGGATTCTGCTATTTTTCTACTATAGTATAATTTTAAACAATGCAAGATGAGAAAATTTGTACAACTATAGATCCCATTCTCCACCTCTCCTTTTCTCAACTTTATATTATCTAAATCTTAATAAAAGTGTATTTTATTCTATAACTATATATCGTCCTTAAATTTTCTATAAATTTGATTATTTTTACTATAAAAAAGTGATTGAAAGTAGTAGAAAACTGACAGAGGAGGTGGGGTGGGATTGGCAGTTGAGGGAAACTGCTAGGGGAGGGAGGGGTATACCTCATCAACAAGGGTACCCGCATAATCAATGTTTGTTTGTATACCTAACCCTGAATTGTACCCCACATCTTTATGATAAAATAAATAAATAAATTTGATTTTTTTAAAAAAGAGCATTTAAAATGCTATATAATTATTACATTTTTGCAGAACCAAGAAAAATGTTTAAGAAATATAGAAGACAAATTTCCTTGCCACTAAGCCTGCCTTTTAATAAAGCAATTGGATATGATAATTCAAAAGAAGAATCCTAAGGTGACTACCAGAAAGAGAGTAAGTTTCTTTAAAACATTGTAACCTATTTAAGAAAATTCACCAGTATGATAGATAATATTGAGAGATAGGTGGACAGATGGATGGATGGATGGAAGGGAGGGAGGAAGGAACAAAAGACTTTTTACAGGAAATTCTCAACCACGTCTATCTGTAGTCAGCTCAGAAAAAATAATAAAACCACACAGTATTTATCCAATAGAACACATAAATATGGGCTACATATATGTAAATATCAAGAGACCTTCATTACAAAATGTCAAAATTGTTTCCAGAATGAATGAATGGACTCTTAACAAAAAACTCAATTAATGATTTTATTAAGTATGTATTATATTAAAATAATTAGAAGTAGAAACAAAGGGAACAGAACCTTTTACAGAATTAGTTATTTTTCACATAGTAGAAATAGTGTTATATTTGCATTTTTAGAATGACTACATCAGCAATTCCATCACTGAACCTGAATAAATGGACTTACTTGACATAATTAGCACTTAAAAAACACACTATCCATGTTCATAAAAAGTTTCACAAATTATAAAATATTCAAGAAATATGAATTTGTTTTAAAATTAAGACATAGATACTTTTGAAATGCATCAAGCCATGTTTAGCGAGAAACTGCCAGGTCCTAGTTACATGTTGATGTACCATAAACAACATCTTTCCATTACCTACATTTACTTTACAGCGAATTCCGGACTTTGATGTTATGAATAGTTTTAGATATGCAGCGCATATTTTATTTTATGGAGTTGTTTTTTGTTTGTGTGTATGTTTTGTTATGTTTTACCTTTAATAGTCCCAAGTGTGGTAAAAAGAAAGACTTCCCAATAATATCTACACCTTGATAACTAGAACCTGTGAATATGTCACATACATGGCAAACGAAACTGTGTAGATATAATTCAGATTAAAGACCATAAAATAAAAAGAGTATCCTGGATTATGGATCTAATTAGTGAGCTCTTAAAAGTAGCAACATTTCTCCAGCTGGAGTCAGAGAGCTGCAGCAGAAGGAAGAAGGAAAAGTCAGAAAGATTTGAAGCAAGGGATGGACTAGACAGGCTATTGCTGGCTTGAAGACAGATGGGGCAACATGAGGAAGGATGCAAGCCATTTAAGAAGCAGAGGGAAGTACCCCACCACAGCCAGCAAGGAAACAAGGTAACAGTTGCAAGGATTGAATTTGGCCAACAACCTGAAAGAACTTGGAAGGAAATTCATCCTGGCATCTGTCAGAAAAAAATGTAGTCCACTGACACCTTAACTTTGGCTCTGTGAGACTCTAAGCAGAGCACCCAGCTGACCTATGCTGTACCTGGATTTCTGACCCACAAAGCTGTGAGACAATAAATGGGTGTTGTTTTAAGCCACTAAGCTTGTGAACATTTGTCACAACAGCAAAAAGGAACTAATACTTGTTCTCTACCTCCTTCACATAGAAAAACAGTTTTGTATATTATGCTCTTATTCTGAATATACCCATTTGTCAAGATGAGTTGGGTCTGTCTACATGAAATAAATATTAAGAACAATTCAAATTCAAGTAAGGCTATTATTTCTTGTTTTATAAAACAATTATTTAGGTCAGAATTTACTCTATGTCACCACTAACTACTACAAAGCTCAGTTTAAATTCAGTCTATGTCTTCAGAAATCCTGCTTTTGATGCTGCTCTTTTTGCCCAATGCTGGCTCGTAAAAAAAAAAATGTTTTCTTCTCTTTTATCTCACTGTCTTCTTTTCTTCTCTGAATGCAGCAGTTAAAGGAAGCCTATCTCTTGTCTGTCTGGAAGGATTCAAGT
The DNA here is from genome assembly GCA_963574415.1 of Tarsius wallacei. NCBI lineage: Eukaryota > Metazoa > Chordata > Mammalia > Primates > Tarsiidae > Tarsius > Tarsius wallacei. The sequence continues at coordinate 38,236 of CAUYQG010011928.1, forward strand.
AGAACTGCAACTTTCCAGTGTGTCTTTCCTTAATCTGAAGACACAGTGTTTTGTTTTGTTTTGTTTCGTTTAGCTAATTTGTATTGTCTATGGATGTAGAACTCATTTACTCTTTAAAAATGAAGAGTTGATTATACTCAGTGATTTATCACAGAAACAAAGAACCGAGTTCCGTATGTTCTCACTCAAGCTGACCTTAAACAATTATAATGCTATAAGAAAGTGTTTGGCAGTAATGGGAAACTGTCAGGGGTGGGGTGTGGTGGGATTGGCAGTTGAGGGAAACTGCTAGGAGAGGAGGGGCATACCTCATCAACAAGGGCACCTGCATGATCAATGTTTATATACCTAACTCTGAATTGAACCCCCGCTGTCTATAACAAGTCATCAGTGTTTGTGTGTTTGTGGTGGGGGGTGGGGGATAAAAAGACGAAAGGTAAAAACAAAGAAAAAAAAAAAAAAAAAAAATCATAAATATATTAATAAATATAAAATAAAATTATATAAATAAATAAAAAAAAAAAAAATAAAAAAATATAAATGCTCTCCTCAAAAAAAAAATTTTGTTATAAAGATGTGGGGTACATTTCAGGGTTAGGTATATAAACATTGATCATGCAGGTGCGCTTGTTGATGAGGTATGCCCCTCCCTCCCCTAGCAGTCTCCCTCAA
>CAUYQG010011931.1:0-10375 GCA_963574415.1 Tarsius wallacei
CCTTCTGAGTACCCGGAACTACAGGCGCGCGCTACCACGCCCAGCTGATTTTTTTTGATTTATTGTAGAGATGAGGGTTCGCCTGCCCAGGCGGGTCTCGAACCCGCGGGCTCAGGCAATCCACTCACCTCAGCCTCCCAAGGCGCGGGATTACAGGCTGAGTCACCGAGCCCGGCAAGAATTGATTTTTAAAAACATTCTTCCTGGGTTTGCACATCGGAGGAAAATACTGATGTTGTCACTGATGCAGCCCAGCTGGGTGCACCCGCAGTTGCTGTCTGTAGGTCTGGAGCCCAGACACACTTTTCTTTTTCAAAGGGAGATTAGGATGTGTCCAAGGCCACCTAGCACCAGCTGACTGTTGTTTTTTTTTTCTTCCCAGATGTAATCAGAAAATTGTTAAGTGTTAAGAAAAGCAGTTTAAGAGAGAAATGCATCAATATTCTGCCTTCTGGAGCACTTTTATACTGAGAAAAACAATGTAAGGTGGTGGTTTTCAGATTTTATCATGCATTAGAATCATCAAGGGCTTATTATAAAGCAGATTGCTTGGTCCCCCCTCAGAGTTTCTGACTCAGTAGGCCTAGAATGAGGCCCCAAAATGGGCATTTCTTATACATTCCAGATGGTACTGATGCTGGGTCAAGGACCTCACTTTGACCACTACTCCCAAGGAATCTCTTCGTAAAAATCTTGAGGACTGAGTCCCCCTAAATGGTGAGGAAAGTTAATATTAGCTATGCCGGGAGCCCTCTAATCACAGGTTTCTCTTGCTCTCCCTTTCTTGGGCTAGAATTGGCAGACCTGAGTAATAATAAGCAGGAGGAAGAAAAGAGAGAGGGAGAGAGGAAGGGAAACATGTGATTAGAGGGCTCCCAGCATAGCTAATACTAACTTTCCTCCCCATTTAGAGGACCAAGAAAGTGATCACTCCCATAGTCAGTAGATTTCCAAACCTTGTCAAAGAAGAATAAAAATATTTCTATTTCTTTCCTTAGAGACTAATTACCAGTTTACTAATGATTATTATTTTAGCAGTGAAATATAAAATTGAGTTCTATTGATGCCAGTTTCTGTATTCCTACTTATTTCCCATCCCTACATGCCTCATCATGTCAATAGCTATGGATCATTCCCACAATAAGCTTTTGCATCGCAATGTCCCTTGCCTTGAATATCCCTTCATTCCCTGCCTAACCATGTCTATAACTTCTTACAAAACATAGTTTCCTAAGATACAGTTCCTCCAAAATGTCTAGAACTATGACTCATACAAATAATTCACTTGTTCTGCTTTCTAGTGGGTAAATACAGTTCATAGTTCCTCTATTTCATTTTCTTCTATTTTCTAGAATTTTCTGGCTTACTCATCTTCTCATTTTTCATTTTGCTATCTTCCTCTGACTATAGCACTCCTGCCTAAAATCAAGAGATTATGGAGGGACACAAAGCTAACAATAAAATCTCCATTTCATTACCTGAGCTTCTTTGTGCATGATGAGTGGAGTAGAGGGCAGGTGGGTTATCCCTGAATGGGAGAACGAGAAGAAGCAGGAGAATACTTCTTGCTTGCCTCTAAGTTAAAAAAATTTCACTCCCATTGCCAGCAGTGACAAGGTGCCCCTCCATTTCTTGGTTCAAGCAATGTCCAGATCCTAAGCTTAAACTGCTCATTCTTCCCTTCCACTTAGAATAGACACAATTACTATGCTTAGGAAGGAAGCCCAGCCAGAAGTGTAGTGGTTTTTGTTTTGCTTCAGTGTTCAGAGAATATAACACAGCTCCTCTGAAACAACACCTGGTCTATTTACTAACACAATATTATAAAACATGATTTAAAAAAAAAAAAGAATTGAATGACTGGGCCCCAGGACAAAACTCAACCACAAATTATCACTTCATACTCATAATTACCTTAATAATTTGAAAATGGAATAGATGCCAAATGATTCAGGCCAGCCAGGTTAGGTTCCCCTGCTGTGCCGATGAATATTTTAGGTGCATCTTAATATTGCGTTGCTGTGAATATCAAAAGCACAGCAAGAGTCCCCAAGAAACTGGCAATAGCCAATATACTTAGGGACTTAAGGTTTCCAGGAGAAATGCATACTTAGCATTTGTTTTACTAAAATAATTTATTCTATCAAATTAGTGGTTTTCACACTTTTAAAGTATCTTCTTTAATGATCCTTTTTTAACCTTCGTGTTCAACATGTATACAAAACAGCTAAGACAGAAACTGCGAAAGCATGCCCTGCCTGATTCCTCTCCTGTTCCCTCATCCAGCCAAAAACCTCTGTGAGAATCTTGAAGCACCTTCCAGAAAACCTCTAGGGCCTCACAGAGCAGAGCTGAAAAAGAAACAATGATACTTCCTATTAGAAGACATCTTATTAATTTATAGCAAGAGTAATCACTTGAAATATTCACTCTAAATAATAAGACAGTAGGCTCAGTTCCATACCTCTCCCTACTCATTCACTTGGAAGGTAGACTTATTTATGCGAAAAGAAGCAAATTATTATTATTCAACAACTTGTGAATAGATGTTTGTCAATTCTACACATATAGATCTGGTTCATTAAAGGCCAATCTCTCCAAACTAGGTAAGGTGCACAAAAATATACAAATCAAAAATAAATTAAAGTTTTGTTAACCTTAAAAAATTACCATTAAAGTATTCATTCAAAACAATGTAAGATGGCATAATTAAAAGAGAAATCCAGAAAGATAGGATGAAATTCCAGTTTTATCATTTATCAGCTATGGGACCTCAGCGAGTCTCTCAACCTCTCTGAATGTCAGTTTCTGATTTTTAGTGATAATATTTCAGAGTAACTGAGGTTTAGGTATTGACAGGGTCAAACACAGACCTTTTACTTTTTGCCTGAACAAGACTAGACACAAACATTTTAATTTCGACCCTAGTCAACTTCCTGTTCTTTGTCTCATGAGTGACTAGCTAAGATTAGAACTGCTTTTCCCAAGAAACTAGCTAAACATGGAGATACACATTTTCTATTCAGCTAACTGATTGATACTTGCCCTTATTGCAAAATGCCAACTGTAAATCCCTCCATCTGTAACTTGTCAATTCCTCCTTGTAAAAGTCTAATGTGACACCACTCTGCAGAGACCCTCTGATCTTTGGATCTAGGGTATTTTCCTTATTGCAATAGCCTGAATAAAATCAGTCTCCTGACTTTTCTGGTTTTAGTCTTAGACAATATCATATATGTAAAAGTGCCTGACATATAATCAGTCATCCTCAGTTGCTTTCATTACAAACTTTCTATCAACAGTTCCCTGAGGATAAACTATAAGGGGCACAAAGATAGGCAAAATGCATTTTCTGCATTGACATCTTCAGATTCAAGTATCAGTTATATGTATTTATGACCTTGAAATCTTCTTTCTGTTAAGTTTTCCTGATTCCCATGGTGATAAGCTAATTCTGGCAGATCAGTAAATAATATGAATTAATTCACAAACCATTTTAATGTTTTACAGTCATATATTCAAAAAATAAAAAAGTTAAGCTTTAGTATGCATGCCACATCTTTAAGACTTAATTAAAATGGCTCTGTATCCATGAAACCTTCTCTAATTTTTGCAGTCAGAAATAATCTGTTCTTTATACTCCAGTTTACATTTTTTGTACTTTTTAAAAATAGCATCTTTCACACTGTGCTCTGCATTAGTCTTAATTGTACACATGTCTGATTTTCTCCCAAGATTTCATGTTACTTGAGACCAGGTATCTTATCTAGCATGTTGTCTTTGGCAAGTGAGATGTTCAACTAGTAATTAATGAATTGAAAGAGTCTATAATACGATTTGATGCCTTGGATCATACTAACCACGCAGTGTGCACATAAATACTTCAGAAATGTCAGGATCTACACTGAGAAGACCAAATAATCAAGAGAAGATAACAGAGAATGGGGTAGAAAAAAAGGAGAAGACTAACTATGAATTGAGAGATCTAGCAGGTTAAAATTGCACAGGAAACAAATGCTTACTGGATAACTTTTAAATAGAGAACTTATTATTCCAATCCTGAATATCTTTAGTACACAAAGGTTTAAATAAGGCAGACTGCAGTCTAGGTCTTTAGAAATTTTATATGCCCTGACAAGTCAGAATCAGGAAGTGGTAAAGATGGTAAGGCTGTGTGATATACAATGTTCTTTTTACCAGCAGGTCATCAGTGAAATATTAATAAGTATTAACAACAGACTCTTGCTGGAGAGGAAGTCCTGTTTGTATCACTACAAATGTCCATAGTGTAAATACTGCCCCCTGGCTGATTTTAAACCATCAATACTTAATATAAATTTGGAAAGAGATGCATACAATTGGCTCTCCCACGTCAGTGAGAGCTGGTTCCATCACACTCTTGCCTTTTAATTCTATTCCCTTTCTCCTTACTGTCCTTTTAATTTTATTTTATTTCAGATACAGAGGTACATGTACAGGTTTGTTACATGGTATATTGCATCATGGTGAGGTTTAGGCTTCTATTGAACCCATCACCCAAACAGTGAAGATGGTATACCTCATGACAGCTTTTCAACCCTTGTTTCCCTCTATCTTTAAGACCTTCCTTTCTTTTAACTTCCTTCCTTTTACAGTAGGTCTATGGGAAAGGACAGATATGGAACAGTTTCCATGGAATTTTGCTCTTCTGTATCCCCTTTAGGATTGATTATTTTGGGGGACAGTGAATCACCCCCACATCACATCTTCAATCTCATTCTTGCAGTACAACCTGAAAATTCAAGAACTACTTTTGAAATAAAATGAAAACCTACTATTTTCTTTTAGGCAACGGATGAAAATGTTAGGAAGACTTGTTTCATGATAAATGTTACTTTCAATTTGTTTGACAACATATGGGAGTTTATCATCTCTGAATCTGGCAGAAATTATAAAATTATACACGGGAAAGAATGAGGCCACCAATTTACCAAAATTTTAACCACCTCCACTGTATACTAAGCTAGAACTTTTAAACTACAAGTTAGCTCCTCAGCTGAGCCACCATTTGCTTATCAAAAATCTATTTGCTTGTTTTCTTTTAACACAAAACATACTGAAATAAAAAAAAATTAACATGGTTCTGAGCACTTATGCAAATTAGTAAGGGCTCAAAAGCTCGAGGCTAGGAATGAATCAGATCTCAAGATGTGCAATGATTAATAAAAATGCAATATAACAAACAGTCCAGTACTGGAACTCATTCAGGGTCCTCACTATCAGATGCATCATCACCCTGGCATCTTTCAGCCTGGCTTGGGCTGGTGTAAACAATAAGCCCATGGAGTCTCCTAGATTTATCTTCAAGGATAAGCCAGACAAAATTGGGCTTTGTGCAGCACATACTCTGACCGTGGCATTTAATGACACTGAAAAATCCCTAAGAAAACCTCCTGGAATAACTCAGTGAGGTACCAAAGTTAAAAATAAACCTTATTTTCTAAGTTTAGGCTGGAATGGCTTGGGAGGGCATCCTCCCTGGAAGGGTTCTTGAAGCTATTTTGGTTCTAACTAGGCATTTTAGAAACTTCTAGTAGTTGTTTAGGTTCTTATTCTGCATCTTGTGTCATTTTAAGCTGCATATATAAGAATAAGAATTTTGAATCACAAGTAGTTGGATAATCTTTCCATGTCCCCACTTGTACAACTGCCACAGTGGAGTGCAGTCTGGCATGATTCTCTCTAACTGGCGTTGTCAATGAACAGGAGGAAGAAAGGAGACTGGCCCGCACTCTGAAAGAGCAGCAGCTGTAGAGAAGACTGGAGCGGCTGGCAGGGTGCCCAATGAAGAGAGGGATATGCCTATACCACTGGCATCTCCAAGGGCCAGTTCGTGCACTGCCATCATTATCAAGGCTTTCCTTGGAGCCCTTGGAGGGCACACACATGCTGAAATTCCAAACATTTAGATTTATTTTCAATTATTCCACTTAAAACATAAGCACCAACAACAGAATAAATTTGATGTCAAAACTTAAAATGTTGGCACTTAGCACTAAGAAGTTGTGATTCACCTGAGGCTTAACTGGATTTTCAAACTGGCTGTGGTTCTAGGCAGGTTTGAATTGCATCATTTAAATTGGAACAGAAAACTAAGTCTCATTGGATTGCCTTTTTTAGGATGTCCTGAGAACATAGCTCCATAAAACATTCACGAACTCAAGAATATATGAAATTTTAGTGGACATTTTTCTTTTTCTTTTTTTTTCTTTGGTCCAGAATCTAAACCTTATATTTTTCTGAGGACTTAAGCATCATATGCATTTTGATGGAAGGCAATGTCCGCTTGCTAGACTCTGACTTTCTCAGAGTTTCTTGAGGCTAAGACACGAGTACATGACTTAGACTTGGCCAATCAGACATATCTTGTCTCCCTTCCCTGGCTCTTAACCCCCAAATCTTGAGCAAGTGATGTCAAGAGGCTGGGACATGGAAGAAGTCCTAATGGAGACAGTGGCAGTAGAAGCAGCTGCTCCCAGTCTCCAGGAGCAGATGGGGGTCAGCAGTGCTGTCCAGGGGTGGCACCTGCAGCCCTGCTCTTACCAGATGGGTTCCGTGGCATGAATCTAGGCTCTAGTTCTACTTCCTTGCTTCCCTTTGTTTCCTTCAATATCCTGAATCTGGTTCTACAGGCTTCCTGGTGATTCTGTGGGCTCCTTAGTGCCTTTGCAACAAATTTCTTTTCTGCTGCAAACAGCCAGTCAGTTTCTTGGCGAGAAACTAAACCCACTGATCAGTACACAAATAAATTTCAGTCAAACAATTTATTTCTCAAAAAAGTTGCTAGATGCTAAATAATTCGATAAATAACTTGTGTTTCCTTCTAAAGAGGCTTTCATCTGCAATTGTATACTAAAAATAAAGTGTCAGCCAAGTAGTTGTTTCTCTGCACTCCTTAGGTTCATTAGAACAAGCCCAAGGATATTTCATTCCATCATCTCTTCCTTTCTTTCCCACGTCTCATGTAAAGAGCCCACTTTCCCTTTAAGTAAATCAGGAGTAAAATTTACCTGGCCATTCCTATATACATTTCTTTATCCCCTTTCTCTAGTTATCTGCCATTCTTCCACTGACCCAAGTTCAACATTCTGTACCCCATCACCTGTGTTTAATCACTAGCATATTACAGTGATTCCTCCCAGAAGTGTCTGTACCTTCCGCCCTGGCTCATCTTTACTGGGATGCTTTTTATTAGTAACTTTCAAGTTGTAGAAGTGATTCTTGCATCTCTGAACAAAGTAGATGTTTCATAAATACCTGACCATTCTAATGACTGGTGTTCCAAACACTAGGTCTTCTGTCTTTCTAGTTCACTATTGAATCAATGGTAAATTTTTACATTAAAACTTATAGGACCTCCTGACATATGTGAAGCCTGAAAAAACAGGAATAGCACTACTAAATTGAGCAAAAGCTGGTGATTAGCAAAAGTAAAGAGAAGAAACAAAGAAAAGTATGAGCAAAGACTATTACCATGTACTTTGTAACTACTCTGAAATGATACTGTGGATTCAAACCTACAAACATCCCACCTTTGTGTAGAGGCTCACTCTATTATTAAGATAGGAATGTGTCAGCAACTTTGCCAATTTCCACCAAAGGATACTGACCTGATCCTCTAATTATAACTTTTCTAAAGCCTATACATTTGCCTTTATCCATCAATCCCAAATTCCTATCATCTAGGCACTTGCAGGGAATGTATTATGCTCTTATACTCTCTACCATCTAGTTGAATTAAAAATCTGGTTGAGATAGGTGGCATTGAAGAGGATTGTTTGAACAACTTCCTCCAAATGTTCTAAGTGATATCTTTAGAACAGGCAAAAGATTACCTTATTGGACCACAATTTCCTATTTTCTTACAGATTTACTTTGCTGAGTTTTATCATAAAGCATTTAGCATTTACGGAGGAGCAGAAAAAACAGAAATAAAATCCATTACCCTAGTTTCTTCTGGAGTGGTGGTAAAGGTATTTTCTAGTCCAGACACTCATTATCTCCCACATGAAACTTCATGTGAGAAATGCCTTTTAGTCACATATAAAGAAGACCTTTGCTTTCCTTCTGGGTGTTTCTTTTTCTTGAATAAGAAGAATCATATGGTTGAGTGTGGTGGCTCACACCTGTAATCTCAGCACTTTGGGAGGCCAAGGTCAGAGGATTGCTTGAGCCCAGGAGTTTGAGACCAGCCTAGGCAATATAGAAAGACCTTGTCTCTATAAAAAATTTTAAAAAGACATTATTTCATTCTTTTTTAAGGCTCAGTAGTATTCCATAGAGTATATATACTACATTTTCCTTATCCACTGATCAGTTGATGGGCATTTAAGTTGATTCCAAATAAGATTCTGCAGAGGAATAGAGAATGGTATAATGGACATTGGGGACTCAGAAAGGGGAGTGAGGAAGAGGTGGAGGGACAAAAAAATCACCTGTCGGGTACAATGTGCACAGGTGGGAGCAGTGGGTACATTTAAAACTCAGAAGATTTCACCACTACACCATGCAGTCATGTAACCAAATTATTTATACCCCCTAAAGCTATTGAAATAAAAACACATTTAGCCAAGCATGGTGGCATGTGTCTGTAATCCTAGCTACTCAGCAGGCTGAGGCAGAAGGATTGTCTGAGCCCAGGAGTTTAAGGCTGCGGTGAGATATGACTGTGCCATTGCACTCAGCCTGGGTGACAGAGTAAGACGCTGACTACAAAAAACAAACAAACAAACAAACCAAATAATGTAATTGATATGTTCTTTTTCACTTTGCCTATTTGGGAGCTCAGACGCAAGAATGAGACTCAAAGATAACTATAAACTATAATTATAAAAAGTCATAGTCTGATCATTTATATTTTTCCTCTAGCTTTACTTATTTTATGCTATATAAATAAATATATATATAACTAAAATATATATTAATGTGTTATGTTTCTTTATTTTAATTTATAATTTAGCCATTATTTTCTTATTTACCTATGCCATAAGCTGCTACAAATTCTTTATGGAAGGTAAAATATGCATAAATACATAAACAGATGCATTAAGGTAGCTTAAATAGAATGTTGGGTGACCTTTAGTCATTTTCACTATTAACAGTAACTACTTAGGAAGCACATACTACTTTGTGTGTGAGTCATGGTGTGTTTGTGGGTATGTGTGAGAAGATATGAAAGCCCTGACCTCAAAAGTCTTGAAATCTAATTGAAATAATAGGGCTGGCCAGGCATGGTGGCTCAAGCCTGTAATCCCAGCACTTTGGGAGGCCTAGATGAGAGGATTGCCTGAGCTTGGGTTTGAGATCAGCCTGTGCAACTTGGTGAGACCTCATCTCTATAATAAATCAAAAAATAAACCAAGCATGGTAGCCCATGCCTGTAGTCCCAGCTACTTGGAAGGCAGAGGAGGAAGGATTGCCTGAGCCCAGCAGGTTGAGGCTGCGGTGGCTGTGAGCATGCCTCTGCACTCTAGCCTGGGCGATGGAGTGAGGCTACAACCAGAAAAAAAAAAAAAAAAAAAAAGAGAAGAAATAATAGGGCTGGTACCAAGAATACAATATGATAACTATACTAGACTATACTATACAAAATCACATATTTGTATGGAAACACACACACATACAATGGATAGAAGGACAGGTCATGTAGTAATAGCCTTCCTGCTTAAGGAACAATAAAAGTAAAAAAGACAGAGGGAGCATCTTCACAACCATGCTGCCCCAAAAGAGCAACTTCCTTTCCTTATTATTTATCTCTACTATCCCCAATGAGGCCTAGGCAGTACCCTGCCTCCCTCAAATCTAGGATTGTTTTAATTTTAAAAAATGTCAAGAATATACACACCTCTGAAGGGATTATTTTATTTTCAGTAACTTTTTTATTGTACACTTTAAAGCATTAATTTTTTTTTTTACCATGACTCAGAAATAATGATTGCTTCACAACTTAGAATGTATACACACACATACCTGAAACATAAACTTTACAAAACTCTATTAATCATTATGTGTGACATGCTAATATTTTCCATTTTGTTCCATTTCCTTTCTTTTTTTTATTCAATATTTTTTATTATGATATTGTGGGGGTACAGTTAAGGGTTAGGTAAACAAATATGCTTCGTTCAGGCACCCTTGTTGATAAGAAGTGTCTCCCCATCCCCAGACGGATATTTACTACCATTAATCCCATCACCCCACCCCATAGTTTCCCACCACTGTCAGTCATTTTCTTGTGGTAATACGTTGGATGATCAAGGTCTACTATATGAGTGAGAACATGTGATACTCAGTTCTTTGTTTCTGTGAGAGGTCACTCAGTATTATAGACTCTAGT
>CAUYQG010011934.1:0-12233 GCA_963574415.1 Tarsius wallacei
GGCGATCCTTCCGCCTCAGCCTTCCAAGTAGCTGGAACTACAGGCGCGCGCTACCACGCCCGGCAAATTTTTTGATTTATTGTAGAGATGAGGTCTCGCTTGCCCAGGCGGGTCTCGCACCCGCAGGCTCAGGCAGTCCACTCACCTCAGCCTCCCAAAGGCGCGGGATTACAGGCTGAGCCACCGAGCCCAGCTACACCTGGATAATTTTTTATTTATTATAGAGACGAGGTCGCGCCAAGTTGCCCAGGCTGGTCTCGAACCCATGGACTCAGGCAATCCACTCGCCTTGGCCTCCCAAAGTGCTGGGATGACAGGCTGAGCCACCTAGCCCGGCTGGTTAATTCTTACTAGTGACAAAAATGTTTCAAAAATTTTAAAATACCCTTGCTAAGTAAGTGTGCCATCACTGAGGCCCAGTACTTCCAGTTCCAGCCCCGTCCAGTGACTTCCCCAAGGGTCTCAGCAGCCAGGGCAACTGGCCACGCCAGCAGCAACAGCACCACGGACTGGATGCCCGTAATGCCAGCACCGAGGTACTTCACATGCCCTTGGGTTTGGTCCTCAGACAGCCCTCTGAGGTAGGCATGAGCATCCACATTTCACACAGTCACGTGGTCTGCCTGAGTCTTCCTCTGTGTACTTGCAGTAATGAGATGGCCGGCTCGCAGAGGGCAACTCTTCTCAGCCACCTAAAGGCACCGGAACAAGCAGTCTCTCCTTTGGATCCTGAAGTGGTAACAGAACCTATAAAAATATTTTCTTAATCAATGAGGCATTCATAACATGGTAGATATTTGCTGGGGAAGACTATCTGGGGGGACAAAAACGGAACTCAGTGAAGACAGCCAGGAGTTCTCTTATGCCAAAACACGGCTGCCCCTTCTGAGCTGAGAGGACAGAATTGTCAGTCGCAAGCAATCACCCGCTCCTCCAAAGTCACAAGTCACAGCTCAAATCAGATCCAGTTTTTTTTGGTTTTTTTTTTTGAGTTGGAGTCTTACTCTGTCGCCAGGCTGGAGTGCAGTGGTCGCTCCCGGCCACCGCAGCCTCGCCCTGCTGGGCTCTGGCGATCCTCCCACCTCAGCCTTCCAAGTGGCCGGAACTACAGGCCTGCGTTACCATGACCGGCTAATTTTTTTATTTATTTATTGTAGAGACAAGGTCTCACAAAGTTGCCCGGGTGGTTCTCGAACCTGCGGACTCAGGCAACAGATCCAGTTTTAATAATACTCAGTTCTCATGCCAAACAGATGGAGGGGTCTCCAGAGTACTCAGCACCATCACTTTTCCCCTAAGGAAGAAGCCCAGTTCTAAAGAGTTCCTGCATTCTACAGACACAGCATGGCAGAACGCTACATAACCAGCTCAGGAAATGCTCACACAGCTCAGGAAAACCCAACTTACAAGGAGGAAAACTAGGTTTCTCCTGAATCTCAGTCCCATCATTTCTGGTTTGTATGAAGGCTGACACAGTAACTACCTAGTGTATTCCACTTTTATTCCTGCCAAACTCGAGAGCTACAGTAGCAGATGTAATGCTGAGAACTAAAGAAAGTCAGCAGAAGTCTAGCTTTGTTTCTATGCTTTTGCCAAATATATATGGAACTTCAGGCAAGTAATTGAATTTTAATCAAGTAACGAATTTTCCCTGATATGCTCATTTCTCCTCTGCAAAACTAAACTGGTTGGTTTGGTTAAAACATAAATAAGGGACCGGGCTCGGTGGCTCAGCCTGTCATCCCAGCACTTTGGAGGTGAGGCGAGTGGATTGCCTGAGCCCATGGGTTCGAGACCAGCCCAGGCAACTTGGCGAGACCTCGTATCTACAATAAATAAAAAATTAGCCGGGTGTGGTAGTGCGCACCTGTAGTTCCGGCTACTTGGAAGGCTAAGGTGGAAGGATAGCCGGAGCCCAGCAGGTAGAGGCTGCAGTGGCTGGGAACGTGCCACTGCACTTCAGTCTGGGCGACAGAGTGAGACTCTAACTAAAAAAAAAACAAAAAACATTAGGAAAAAATATCCCATTTCAAGTTCCAAACTAACATGAAATCGGGATACTTTGTGTTCCTTATTATAAAAAACACATCATCAAAAATCCACTTTCTATATTAAACCTAAGGCCTGTGGTCAGTTGATGACAATGAATTAGGTGTGCCTGGGGGTGGCAGTGACATCCGCAGAACACACACGGCCAGGCAGTACCAGCGAGCAGACTCCACCCCTGGCCCTTGGGTGGAAGGACCATGCTCCTCTGCCTAGCTTCCGCAATGCCATCCGGCCAACCCCAGGCCAGTCAGCCCACACAGTCTCTGCACTGAGAGCCTGGATCTGTAGCACCAACAGCCCTGGGGTCCTCCCCAGGCTCCAGCCCTCTGGAAGCCACATTCCTTGTGAGAAAGTCACGGACATATCCCCGGCCCATGAAGGCAGCAGACTTAAGGATCAAAGCCCACAGAAAGCTCCTCCTGCAATGTGGCCATGGTAGAGTATGAGAGACCCATCCTCTCTCACTCTGACATTCTGGACTCTGGGGAAGTTAAATTCACTGATTCATTTCGTTTTGTTTTTTAAATCTTTCCACCAAAAATGAACAACAGGTAAGGCCTAGGCCAAGACGTTTCAAACCCACTGCCTTTCCCGTGCCTCTTCCCTCAGTGTCTCCAGGCATGTACTAATAGCAAACATCCTTTCTGACAAATCAAGAGGTGACTTGTGCCATCTGCACTGGGGAGGGACTGAATCTGTCACAGTGCCGGGCCAGCAGGTCTCTGTCACTCACGCGGTGGCTTCACACACTCTCGCAGGCTGGGCTGCCGGGTCCTCCAAGTCCAAGCCAAGTCTGCCGATCACCCACTCCGAGGCCTCTTGACCCTCCCGGGGTCCCATCCCTCTGGGCTTTGAGAACGTCTGCCCCAGAGCATGTCGGGCCAGGAGATTGGCCCAGAGACGTCTCTTCCGAGTGCTGGGGTCCCTATCCAACATGACTACAGCAGCAGCATCCAAAGATATTAAATAGTACTGTATTATTAGGGCTAAACTTCTGGCTGTTTTTTCAAATTAGAAATCAAGGTTAAACTGCCTCTATGATACTTTACCAAACAACATTTGCTTTTGTGCTGATGGTGAATTCCAAATACAAAGAGCAGTATAAATAAATACTGAATCCGTTTCCAGCAGGGCTGAAGGGAACGGGTTATCCTGACAGTCAGTTGCAGACAGAGCCTCCTTGTTCAACTCTTTCCTCCTCCTCACTACTGCACTTTAAAAGACAAACATGGAATCCATTTCCACTCAAAACAGAAAGTTGTTTGCAAAGCCAAAGAACTTGACATTCATTGCAAACAATTACTACTACTTCCCTGATTTAAGGACTGGACCGCCTGAAGAAAACTTTTAAAACTTATTTATGGTCGGGCTCAGTGGCTCAGCCTGTCATCCCAGCACTTTGGGAGGCCGAGGCAAGTGGATTGCCTGAGCCCGCGGGTTCGAGACCAGCCTGGGAAACTTGGTGAGACCTCGTCTCTACAATCAATCAAAAATTAGCCGGGGATGGTAGCACGCACCTGCAGTTCCGGCTTCTTGGAAGGCCGAGGCGGAAGGATCGCTGGAGCCCAGCAGATCGAGGCTGGGGTGCTGTGAGCATGCCACTGCACTCCAGTCTGGGTGACAGAGTGGGATTCCAACTCAAAAACAAAACAAAACAAAAAAACTTACGTATAATGAAAAGTGAAAAAGACTAAAAAGCCCAGCACACGTAGTGCTTATTTATACCCCACTTTAGTCACCAAAGGTTTGAAGTGACTGGTGACGGGCATTCACGACTGTCCTTGTCCCAAAAAATGCTATGGTCCTCCAAAAATACATGTTTCCGTATGCCCGGCCTTGGTAGAGGACCACAGAGAAATTTAAACTGCCCTTCTTGACACTCTAACCCAGTCTCAGAAACCGGGTTCCCAAAATCACACATTTTCTTGCATCCCCCTAGAACAGAACTACCTCTGGGACACATTTTAGATCAGCAGCTCTGTGAAGTTGCAGATTTGACTTGAAACAAGTGGAATGAGAGGTTGCCACCGGAGAAACTGCTGCAGATGGTATCAGGGAGATGGCGCCATCCTTGAGGGGCAGCTGGCAGATGGCACAGCCCGGACCCTCTGCCCCACACAGGGACAGCAGTCAGCAAACCCAGTACACATCAACAAGAAGACCCCACTGGCCTTGGGAATGAAGATTTAGGTGCTATATGGCTGATGCTCAAGAGGGAACTTTTCTTTTGAGACAGGGCCCCACTCTGTTGCCCAGGCTGTAGTGCAGTGGCATGATCACAGCTCACTGCAGCCTCAACCTCCTGGGCTCAAGTGATCCTCCTGCCTCAGTCTCCTGAGTAGCTGCGATGACAGATGCAGGTCACCATGCCCGGCTAATTTTTCTATTTTTGTAAAGATGGGGTTTCACTTTGTTGACCACGGTACTCTCAAACTACTGGCCTCAAACCATCCTCCTGCCCCAGCCTCCCAAAGTGCTGGGATCAGAGGCATGAGCCACTGCACCTGGCTGGAACTTTTCAAGATAATGTTGCTTAAAAGTAGAGAAAAGAGACATGAAACAATATATATAGTATGATCTTATCTGTGTTTAATTTTTAAAAAGGAAAAGAGAAAAACCACACATAGACTTTCATATGCACAGAAAACCTCTCGAAGTTTCATAAAAAGGAGGAGTAAATTGACAGAGGGAGAGGGGAACTCTTTATCTTTCAACAGATTCCTGGACTTTTTGTTTTTATATTTTCTTTTTTAATTAAAAAATTTTTTTTTAATATAGAGACGAAGCCTCCCTATGTTACCCAGACTGGTCTTGAACTCCTGGGCTCAAGTGATTCTCCCACTTTGGCCTCCTGAAGAGCTGGGATTACAGGCATGAGCCACCATGGCTGGCCATTTTAAAACCATAAACACGGGCCAGGCGCATTGGCTCACACCTATAATCTCAGCACTTTGGGAGGCCGAGGTGAGAGGACTGCCTGAGCCCATGGGTTCTGGACCAGCCTGAGCAACTTGGCGAGATCTCACCTCTACAATAGACCAAAAATTAGCCAGGCATGGTGGAGCATGCCTGTAGTTCCAGCTACTTGGAAGGCTGAGCAGAAGGATCGCTGGAGCCCAGCAGGTTGAGGCTGCGGTGGCCAGGAGCATGCCACTGTACTCCGGTCTGGGCAACAGAGTGAGACTCCAACTCAAAAAAGAAAAAAAGAAAAACAAGAACACAAAACTCAGAGGCTGCTGCCTCCACCCCGCCTGGTGAAGCTGGAAGGCGGAAACCTGGCTGCTGAGTGTGGGACCGGCAGACGTGCCAAGCCAGGCCTGGAACGTCCTGAGTGGGTGGTGTCCCCAGGGCAGGGAGGGTGCCGGCATCAGGGGCTAGTTCACAGCCTGCAGAAAAGGCCATGAGACGCCTGGGCCTTAGCCCTCTCCCCCAAAGACTGAGGAGTCAAAATAAATAAATTACAAAACCAAAAAAAGATTGAGGAGTCTCATCAAGGGAAGCTGAACTGCTCTGGAAGGATATTTAGGAGCAAACCAAAAAGCAGGCTGGTCCCAGAACCCCCTCCCAACGTGGCCGGCAGGCTTGGTGCTCCTCCCCACCAGGCCTCCCTTCTCAGCGCTCTGTGTGAACAGACGCCTCCGAGGCGCAGGGGTGGACACTGGGAGGCGAAAGACAGCTCCCCTCTGATCTGCAGAGAGCAGGGGCCACTGCGACTAGGAAGGCTGCACGCATTGCCGGGGAGGGGGGGGCACCCGGACAGGGCAGCCAGCTTGGGGACGCTGCCAGACATCTGCCGGGGCCTCGGGTGAAGGTGGCGTGGGTCAGTGTGGGGAATGGCAGGGCCATCTGAAAGGAGGGAAGGGACTGAGCAAGACCTGAGAGCTGGCAGCCCCTGCTGAAGGAAGACAGGTGAGGCAGTGGGGCCGACGGGCCGGGCCATTCCAGGCTGAACTTGGCTGTAGGCACGGGCGCAGCCCTGGGTCTGCCACCAGGTCCTTTCCTCGCAGGCGGTCCTCCCTCTGCTGGTCTCATCACAGGCCAACTCCAGCTGAGTCCGCCAGACTCCACCTCTCCTGGCCAGCCACATCCACGCTTGCTTTCCTTTCCTTTCTCTCTCTCTGATTTTTCTGGCGCGGTATCTGATTAAAGATGGAGGTGGGTTAGCTCTTGTTCATGAGGAAGCAGAACCCAAGGAGCCTGTGATGCCCTTCAGGTGATCCTGTCATACACCGGCTGCACACACACGACGCCAGGTGAGCGAGCTTCCTACTGTACCAAATTCGGGGTGAGGCCGTGAAGGAGGGAAGCCCCGTGGCAGACCATGACCTTGGATGCAAGGTGAAGGTCTCTGGCAAAGCTCAGAGTCTCAGCAAGAGGGCGGGCCCATGCAGCGCTTGCTGGAGGGGGTCCGTGGGAGCGCCCAGAGCAGCACAGCACCAACTCAATGGTGCCCAGGGGCTTCAGGCAGGAGGGTGGGGTCCTGAGCAGAGGGACGTAGAACGCCCCCTCTCCTAAGCACGCAGACCCGTGAGTGTCAGGTCCATCTGACAAGACAGCCGCTGGCAGCTGAAGAAGCCTAGGAATGTTTGTGGAGCTCAAGGAGATGCCAGAAATGGCTTTTGCCATTCAAGGAAATGGCCGGGGACAGCTGCGTGGCTGAACACTGGCTTGTGGCGAGTGCAGAGAGGGGGACAAGACATTCTTCATGTGAGCGTGTGCAGACATGACCCAAAACAAACAGTCTCCCGGCAGCCCAGGCATGACACTGGGGACCGTTGGATGACAGCTTTTGCACTGGCTATGCGCAGGTGACAAGGAATGTTTAAGCCACTGAGAGCAGCTTGGTAGACACTCTGAGCTCCTCCATCAGACGCCAGATAACAGCAGCTCAAGCTTCCCCGGAAAGTAAATCCTGCCATGAAACAAGGAAACGAAACAGAAAGAGGATGGATCTAGTGACTGTTTCTCCACGGAGGATGCCGGGCGCACGGGGCTGGAGACAGACACGCAGCCGCATCTCCCAAGGGTGTTCCCGCTGCTGCATGCCACGCACACGTCCACACGAGGCTGAGCTTCTGGACCAGGGGAGTGAATGCCGTCGTCACTGCCATATCACCACGGGTGCAGGCGCAGGCCTTGTTAGCTCACGGCGAGTTCAGAGTGTTCAATTATCCACTCGATGGCTGCCCAGCCCTGCAACGACACGCAAAGAGGTCAGTGTGGTGTAAGGCGCCCCCGCTGCAGACGGCGAGCCTCCAGCCTGCAGCTGAACTGCCGCTGCAAGAGGGACACAGCAGCGACCTTCCGAGAGGGTTCACATGCACAGGTGGTGCCTCAAGTTCAGAAATAAGGGGGCACACACACAGCGCCCGACAGTCCTCACCATGTTTGCAAATCCATGCACCCGTTAGCATAACAGAGAAAGTCCGGTGCCTGGCCTCTCCAAATCTCAGCACTGAGGCTGTGCGTGGAGGCCAGGAAGGCCCAGGGTGACACCACCCTGTCTCCTGCACCTACCCTTGACTGCTTCCAGGCACAGCAACTCGCTAGGGGAGGCAGTGATTCTCCCGTAAGCCCCAACACCACAACCCCGAACAAAGGAAAGCCAACTTGGCCCGTGTTCACCCTGATTTTTTCTCATAAAAGGTCTCAGGTGGTTTGGCCTCACCGAGTAATCCCTTCCTCCTATATAATTTTTTCCAGCAAACACGTAGTGTTCCCGCCCTGAGCCAAGCACTGGAAACGCAAAGAAGAGCAGGAGTCCATCTCCCATGAGGCCTCAGCCTGGACAGGGCTCCACCGTTGGCCTCTGCTGTTCCACCAGCCCTGAGCTGAGCTGAGCACTCGGATCTGTGCTCCCAGGCCTGCACTCTTCTACAAAGCTACGTGGACT
This sequence comes from Tarsius wallacei, assembly GCA_963574415.1. Taxonomy (NCBI): domain Eukaryota; kingdom Metazoa; phylum Chordata; class Mammalia; order Primates; family Tarsiidae; genus Tarsius; species Tarsius wallacei. The sequence goes on from CAUYQG010011934.1 coordinate 7,943, forward strand.
GGCTCTTCTGTTACTGACTAGACGACACGCAGGCCACACGTGGCTTTCCACTCGCCGGAGATTTCAGCGTGGAAGGACACCCAGCCTTGGATATCACCCCATGGATCTCAAAAATGAAGACTCACTTCTGACCCCTAAAAAGGTGGGAGAGAGACAGGGAGGAAGGGGAAGAGCCCCTTGGGGCACCTGTACCCGTGAGGTGGGTGGTGGAGAAAAAAGCCAAGGCCCTGAGCTGGAGAATGGCATCACCTTGAATTTGAGAAGCATCTTCCTTCCTCACAGCTAAGCCCTTTCCATCAACTCTGCTGAAGATGGCAGCCCGGACTCCCTGAATAATCTCGGCCTCTGCCCAGTGACTGGCATGAAGCGGGAGCCATGGACGCCTCCTGGGATCCAGCCTTTCTCCTCTCACCTCCAGAAAGTTCACTCCCAAGTTCTGCCAGAGAGGAGGTGCAAAGACAGAGCTGACAGCAGGGAAGCATTGCAGCTGGAGAGCTTTGGCCAAAGCCACCTACTCCTGTCAAAAGGAAACTGCTAAGAGGCTGATAGTCCTGCCTGGGCGTGGTAATACACCTTATCTTTGTGATGCTGCACGTCTGTTTGCTTTGACCACTGAGCCTACAGAATTTGGGTGGTAGCAGCCGTGGCTGGGACTGGGCTCCTGACTTGCCACGTACTTTCCCTACCGAGGAGAGTGACCCCAGGGCTCCCAGGGCTTCCACAGACACACATCTCCTCAGACCTGGGCCAGCTCTTCCCGGCCACTGGTTTGGAATGCAGCCGTGGGAAACACGGTGGCGTTATGAGCGCGGCAGAGATGGGGAGCCAGCAATCAGGAGGACTTGGGGGACCAAAAGTCTTGCCCTCCTCGACTGGCGCTGAGAGACCAGAGCTCAGTCCCAGGGCCCCGGGACTAAGGTGCATACCTTCTTTGCATTGGATGATATTGTGTTGGCCATTAAACTTTCCAGGTAGCTGCCAAGGCTAATGCCCTTCACGGTGATGATGGCTTCTTGTGTGAGCACCGTCCTGCAGGAGAGCAGGAAGTGAGGGGTGGCCGGCTGAGACAGGAGCTGTGCCCTGCCCCAACCCCTGCATTCAACGCGTCACTCCCAGGATGAGACACTCACATGTCTGGGTTCTCCGGATGGGGTGTGTACACCAGCCTCTCATTAACCGACACCAAATTTGTGAGTGTGATCTTAAAAAAAAAAGAAACAATAGCTTTAAATTTGATTTATCTTGCGTGTCTTCCCAAACCACACTCTTCCATTCCCAAATTAGAACTTATTGGAGCCAGAACAGAAAAAACTTTTAGGCACAAGAGGTACCACTCCACGAAGTCCTAGGGACACTACAACTTAGCTGCCCCTTCCAGCAACTGTCATTGGCCCTCTCTCCATCCCACCGCAAGCCTGCACAGGGCTCTCGCCCTCAAGTTGCTGCCAAGCTGCCACAGTTATCAGCAGTTGTAGAAAAGGACCAAGTTGTCTTGTGTGTCCAGATAAGTGAGCGGAAAGCTTTTCCCCCGGGTGCCAGACCTGGAAGCACTGTCTCCCGGGACTGGGTGGGATGGGCCCTGAGTCTACAGGAAGACTGTAGAGCCTTATTTCCTCCAGCGCTGTTCCCTGTAAACAGACTAACTCGTTTATAATTACGTTTCCTGTCAAAAACTTTCCAGAACAACACTATCTGACAGAATTTTCTGGAATAAACAGCAATATGTGTCCTATATGTGTGCTGTCAGATGTGGTGGCTACAAACACATGCAGCTAATGAACACCTGAAATGTGGCTCAAGTAGATCAGAATATTTTTTTACTTTATTTAATCTTCATTTAAATGTAAACGGCTGCATGTGGCTATCAGCTGCCATACCAGAAGGTAGAGCTCTAGGAGAGTATCACTGCTTAATCCAATCTACCCTCTTCTCAAAGATTCGATTGCAACAAAAGACCATCTTTAAGAAGTCTAAGTAGTGAAAGGCAAGATAACCTTTCAGCAGTGATAACCTCCAATTTTTGCTCATGTGACCCTCCCTCTCTGACACCTCCACTGGCCTCACCGTCCTCATGAAAGCTCTTAATAGGAAATCTCTTTCCTCTTCGAGCGTGGTGTCAACAAGAGTTCCACATGCACAGATATTACACTGTGCAGAAACAATTAACACTACCTACCTACAACTCTGCTCTGATCAGCTGTTGGCACTTTATGTGCAATATTTTTATGCCAGTCACTGTGATTTCTTTTTTGAGTTGGAGTCTCACTCTGTCGCCCAGACTGGAGTACAGTGACATGCTCACGGCCACTGCAGCCTCGACCTGCTAAGCTCAGGTGATCCTTATGCCCCAGTCTGCCAGGTAGCCAGAACTACAGGCATGCGCTACCACGCCCAGCTAAGTTTTTTGATTTATCGTAGAGACGAGATCTCGTCAGGCTGCCCAGGCTGGCCCCGAACCCATGGACTCAGGCAATCCTCTCGCCTTGGCCTCCCAGAGTGCTGGGACGACAGGCTTGAGCCACCACGCCCGGCTCACAGTTTTTTCAAAATCTTATTTCCCTTCATTATTCTTCCTAGCCATCCTCTGAGGCTGGTTCTGTCCTTTCTTACACAGGAAATGTGAGCCTTAGAAAATGACATCCCCAATTCTCACAGTCATCTGGTGATCGTTTAGGATGGACACTCACGTCTGTCCTGCTCGAAGTCCTGTTTCTTTTCCACTAGCCCTCACTCTAGCATAAGCTGTCCCTTTTCACTGACCACTGAGCTTTCCGGAAGGATGCAGTGGAATTTCCCATGTAGATAAGGACTTTCCGGGGCAAAGCGAATACATAAACTTTCAGGAAAGGCAAGAGGGGACTGGATGATAGGGACCCCCACAGGCTCCTGTGACTTCACATGGCAAGGACTGCCTGGGGCAAGGGAGCCAACAGAACAGGGAGGTTGGCAAAGGCCCAGGTGGTATATCAGGGAGTTGGGGCCTTACCCTGTGAGGGTTCGGAGCCTCATCTCCCAGCACACGAGGGCACACTCCACTACCTGCTATGGAAGGCATTCCCAGCTGGGCAGGAGGTGGCTGCCAGCACAGAGGCAATCCAAAGGCTGCTCTCACGCCTCCTTAGGAGTCCAAAGGTGCTCCCGAGACGCCCTTCGAGGCTGGAATTAGTAATCTCACGGACCCAGCACAGCTCTGTCAGTTTCACACTCGGGGCTCCCCAGAGATGCTGAGAGGATGGGAAACTCCCCTCGCGCTACTCAGCTCTGTCTCCATCCACTGCGGCCTGCCGGCCCCTGCCTGCCCATGGATGGGCCCAGGTCACTCCCTCTCTCACTGCAGCACCCCGGCCCGCACTCTCAGCCTCAGACCTGGACACTCCCCCACCCACTGTGCAGGGCGCCCTGCAGACTTCAGACTCAGGATGCCCCAAACCAAAATCGCCTCTGTCTCCTCAGACCCGGCCCCATGACAGGCCCACTACTGAGCTGGTACCCAAACCAGAGAGCACAGTTGTTGCACCCCAGACCCTTCCATTCCCTTTCTCTCAACGCCCTGCCCCCGGCAGCCTCCCACCACCTCTCACCTGGACGACGGGTCTCGCGGCCCAGGCCCCAACACCTCCTGTCCTCTCCACAAAGCTGCCAGGGCAATCTTCCCAACACATGACCTGATTACATCACCTTGCGGCAACCAATTCTCGATGGCTCCCTATTACCATGCACCAGACTTCTAGCTCCTCTGCCTTCTGTGGTTTGGCCTCTGCCCCTCCAGCCTCATCTCTCCCACACCATCTTCCCCTCTTAATCTCCAATGTCACCCGTAGCTCTCCAAGGTTCAAGGGTGCCCACTGCCAGCCCTCAAGTCCTAGCCCATTCGTCAGCACCTCTGTGAAGTGCTCACACAGTGGCGTCATGGCTTCATGGTTTACACCACCGCCTACATGGGTTGTGTAGATGTCCACCGGGGATGATAAAGCCAGCAAGGGCCAGGACAGCTTTTACTTCTTGCATTCCCAATCCCAGCACGATGCCAGCACCTAGCAGTCACCTGATACCCTATACTGATGGACCAATAGGTGGGCGATGACTTGAGCCAACAGGGTGGCACGGGAACAGAGAAGGTGGGGAGAACCCAGGCACTGCCATGGTCTCACCCCTGCAGCCCACATCTATATTGCTGAAAACAAGTAAGGTCTTACGAAATGAACCATTTTCCTAGGCCACACGTTTTCCTCAACATGCTCTCTGAACTTGCATTAGGCCAGTATACATTTTTTTGTTTTGTTTTTGTTTT
>CAUYQG010011935.1:0-46274 GCA_963574415.1 Tarsius wallacei
GAGAGCAACTTTGTTGGTTGTATCCGCCTCTTCTGTCTGGGGATGGGAAGACACCTCTTATCATCAAGGGTGCCTGAACGAAGCATTTTGGTATGCCTAACCCCTGACTGTACCCCACAATACCATAATAAAAAATAAAAATATATTAAAAAAAAGAAAAAGAGCAATAAGTTAAAAAAAATGTATTGACAGAGAATGGTTATATATATATTCAATGTGTATGATGTGATAGTTTCATATGCATTTGGGTTGTATCATGAATATCACAATCAAATTAATTGACATGCCTATAGCCATCCATGCTGTATATTATTTGAAGTTCTTTGAGGGTGACTGGCAGAAGAGGGAGCTAACAAATAACACTTTATCATTCATTAAACATGATCAAAATATCTTGATAAAATTATCATTATCGTAAAAGAAGGGAATTTATTTCCCTGCCAAACTTATTGACCACATACATTTTAAGATTTTCAGTTGACTTTTGATCTATTAGTTGGACTGCCATCCCAAAAGGGAGTGAGCTAACCAAACAAACAATGCTGGCTACCATTTATCGATTCACATATTTCTGCAATGCTTTTCTGTGAGGTACTGTCCTGAGTGCTTGAGATACAGCGATAGCATAGGACATCTTCCCTGTTAACAAGAGTATACTAACTGAAAAATTTGTTCAATATAACTTTCCTTCACAGGATGATAAGTCCTCTGTAAAAATGTCACTTATCAAAGGCAGGGCACTATGCTAGTTCATTGAAAAGAGAACGCAGTTTGAATCACAGTAGGTTTTTGAGAAGAAAGGATATTTGATTCAAGAATAAGCACAAGAAAACTGGATAAAATATGTATGTGTATGCAACCTGCAGTGGAGAGAAGGAATGAAACAAGGGGATGGATTTGAAACAAAAGCAGTATTTGAAAAATCAGGAACATAATAGAGATCATGGTTTGTTCAAAGCAAGTTGTTCACTGAGGCTGTATAGTGAGGGTGACCTGAAAATTGGGAAGACAAATATGGAGTGGTAGGTAAAATGCTGATTATGTAGTAACATATATGACATACTAAGACCTGTAGATTTTACCCTGAGACTGTCGGAAACCAATGAGTGTTTTTGGCCAGAAATTACATAATGCGATTTTGTGTTACCTAGCTAGGTACATCTCTAAATGTTAATCACTTGCATTCTGGTTTAAAAATGAGTAAACATTGAAAATGTATGACATGAATCAGTCATTCAGAGCCTGACTCATCTCTGGGTTTGCAGGAAGCATAAATTTCTGTTTTTTATTATCTTCTCTGATGCCCTACCTCTCTTTGACAACTCTGTAGCTATAAATTTGCGTATTTCAAAATCATTCAGTCATGTCAAAAATTTCTACATAGAAACCACTGAGACACCTGGCTGTTTACTAAAATGACTTTTAGTGGGTTTAATATCAAATTTATCTGTGCAATGTCTTAATCACCTTACTTAGACTCTTTTCTCATAAAGAGCTGGTAATCACATCTGTGTAAATAAATTTTTTAGAACAACTACTTTGCCAACAAAACAAAACAAAACTTTGCTTAAAGATCACTGTTAAATTTGCCAACCTTATGGAGAGCTTTCCACAGGTTTGGGTAGCAGACTTTCATAGAAATAGCACCTATTCACAAAAATATACAAATAAACAAACTAGTTGTGAAGTTTTTCCTTTTCTATATACTATGAATAAACTCTACATTCTTCATAAGTTGCCATCAAGTGAGAGGATCTTAGATCCAACATCCCTGGAAATCAGCCCTCTTCCAGCTCTTTCCGATGCAGTTTGTCTAGAATCTACGGCTTCTTGCAGTGTAATTTCTTTCTTTCTTTTTGCAGGCTCAGCAGAAACCTGGTCAGATTTTATTGTGATTTGATAATTGTTATTAATCAGGTAGCCAGAAAAGAAGATAGTGATGGGATCATGTGCTTCTCCACATTGTGGTGGCCTCATCATCATCTTCATGAAATGTGGGTTAGCCTCCTAACAGGAAGACATGTGGCACTTCTCCAGGCCTAAGGGACTTAGAGAGATTTAAGTTTTCCAGTTTATAAATCCAGATATCTTAATTTAAAGGGTCAGACCCACCTCATCCCAACCAAGACCATAATCTTGGCATTACACATTTGCTATGTAATTGAGAATCCAACCTTCTATGGAGCTCTGCTACTTATATAAGGTCTGTACTTCATTGTCAGTTTTTCCTGCCCTCTGACACCAAATATATTTCTGTTTCTATGCTGTTAATGAGTTCCTCTGACTTTCCCACTTTGCCTTAACTGTTAAGTAAGCTTTCATAGTTTTGCTGTGTCTATTTGAAGTGTTTCATGACATTCAGTCAGCTACCAGATTCCATTTTCCTTACGATTAGTACCTTTCTCATCTCTCAAATGCCTGAGATATTGCACTGACCAGTTCATTCCCTTCCACCCGCCTCCTGACCTAGTTATCACTGGCAAAAACTTTAATAATTGCTGTGCTATAGCATGCCAGGGACTATCAATGCTTTTCCAACTAGCAGTCAGGGGATCCTCATTGCCAACTGGCTAGGGAGTGATCCAGCTATAAGATACCATTTTAGACTGTGCTACCTTGGATAAATTCTGGAACCAACTACCATAGGTTGGTTTTTCTGGGAAACAGAATCAGGTTGAAATCCATGTAATGGAGAGTTTTTCCTTGTTGAGAAGTAAGAAAATAGGATTAATCAGAGAGAAGTTGAACTGTGCTGCAGATACATCACAGGCTAGAGTTGCTCCCTGTGTAGTCCTAGTGATGTGACTGATTTTTAGATTTGTTTCACTTTAAGAAAGAGGCTGTCCCTTTATATTTCTATCTTCTTCCACCATCATGAACTACTTAGTGGATCAGAATGTGATCTTGGGTGTGGTGGTATATCAGGGAGAGGACAATTCCCAAAGAATTGATAGCTGTCAGCCAACCATTGTTTTTAGAAGCTGGGAGTAGTATCTGGGTTTTGAAATGGGGAATTGGGAGGTTTACCATAGCATTCTCTCACTTAACAAACTTTTTAACAACTTAACCCATTTTGATGAACCTTTCAGGAGAGGAGGGAGGAAACTATGTCTAAAAATCTGGTAATAAGTACTATGTAGTCAATTATTTTTAAGGAATTAAGGGTTTCTTATGAAAAAATTTAAAAGAGAACACTCAGTGTGAAACTAGGAGAAAAATTAATTTCTAAGGGAAGGTACACAAACACATGCACACACACATTCTCTCCATTTTTCATTCAGTTATAATTGACTCTTTTTAAGAAAAATGTTTTTCTCCATTGTAACATTCTATACATTGGTTTCTGTCATCATTTAACTGCTGACAAAGTTATTCAGTTTTATCAAAAGTTAGCTCCAATAGTGTATACTTACTCCTTTAAAAGTCTGTTTTTTTCTACAAGTCTTCTAAAAAGTTACTTGCTTTCTATATGTGCCACCTTAAGATTATTAACATCTTCAAGATTCAGTAGAAGTCCATGGTTTCTACATCTATTTTCTGAGTGTATCTTTAGTTAGCGCTGAAACATTTTACGACATCACCTTTATGTAAGGTAAAACAATACCTTCCCCACAGTCCTTTCAGTCACAGACTCGACCAGTTGCGCCTTACATTTCCCCTCAACCTGACTAGACTTTACACTTTCTTTCTGTTTTTAGGCACCTGACCCTCCTCTTGCTCCTGCTTCTAAGGAACCTGGTTGTTCTAAGCACAGAGGTCCCTTCCTTCCTTTTTTCTCAAATTACTTTAGAAAACTTGCCATTATAAATTCTTTCTCTACCCCTTTGAGGTATATGTCTTTTGAAAATGTCCTTGTCAGTTTCACAACCTATGACTGCCTTTCTCAAGGACCTGGGAGTCATCTTTTTAGAATGCAACCTTCAAGAAAAAGCACTCCTATCTCCCAGTCTTTGTGGGAAGAGAGAATCCTACCTTCCTTTGGTGAGCACCTTGCCCCAAAGTTGTAAAACAATCTCCTTTCAGGAAGGTATGAAAAAGTTTACATTTCCTTTGAAGAATGTCAATTCACAAATGCAGGTGGCCTGTGTATAACACCTCTACTCTAGCTCTGAAAAGCTTCTCCCACATTTGTTTCAGCAGAGTTGAACTCATACTGAGTTCTGGTCTCTTTTCTCTATCGATATAGTTTTGGATAAATTCCTGTTTTCTTCTTCTGTTTAGCTTTGTCCAGTATATATTTACTTTGACAATCTATAAGATGCACTAACTGTTTGCACAATTTATCACGGTTTATCCTCTTATTGTTGGAAAAATCAAGATAATTAAGCTATCTTTGCTGAGTTATTAATTTAATCTAATTTAGTCATATTCATTTCCCTTTTAAACAAATAGCAATGTCAATAAGCATTTATGCAATGGATTCAAGCATATTAATAGTTTTTAACACAATTTTAATGAAAACTTCAATTATTTTAAAATTTAATTCATAAATCAGTCTATCCATAAGGTCATAGCTGTGGAACTTTTACATTTACACAGGAATATTGGCATTTAAAAAATTTTTAGATTCAGGGAGTATAAGTGTATTATTATTACATGAACATACTGCATAGTGGTGAGAATTGGGCTTCAGGTGGTTAATTCCCCAGATAATGAACATTATGCCCAGTAGGTAAGTTCTGAACCTTGGCTCCCCTCCCTACTCCCACTTTCTAGTGCCTCCAGTATCTATTATTTTCACCTTTGTGGCGATTTAGCTTCTGCACACAAGGGAGAACATGTAGTGTTTGCTTTTCTGTTTCTAAGTTTGTTCACTTAGACAGTTTTCCAGCTCCATCCATGTTGACGAAAATGAGATGATTTTGTTTTTATGACTGTGTAGTATTCTGTGGTGTATGTATACCACATTTTTCTTATCTAGTCAATCTTTGGTGGGCACTTAGGTTGGTTTCATGATTTTGCTATTGTGAATAGTGCTGCAATGAGCATATAAATGCAGGCATCTTTTTATATAATGATTTTTTTTTCCCTTGGGGTAGATACTAAGTAGTAGACTTGCTGAGTCAAGTGGTAGTTCTGTTTTTAGTTATTTGACAAGTCTCCATACTGTTTTTTATAGAGATAGAACTAGTTTACAATCCCACCAACAGTGTATAAGTATTCCCTTTCCTCTGCATCCATGCCAATACCTGTTGTTCTTTGACTTTTAATGACAGCCATTCTGACTGTTGTAAGATGATATCTCATTGTGGTTTTTATTTACATTTCTCTGATTACTAGTGATGTTGAGCATTTCTTTATATGTTTGTTGGCTGCTTATGTGTCCTCTTTTAATAAATATTTATTCATGTCCTTTGACCACTTTAATAGGGTTGTTTATTTTTTCATATTGAGTTGTCTGAGTTCTCTGTAGATATCTGGATATTAGTCCTTTGAGGCATAATTTGCAAATATTTTCTTCCATTCCATAGGTTTAATTAAGTCCCATCTGTCTATTTTTGTTTTGTCACATTTGTTTTGGGGTCTTTGTCATACATTTTTTGCTTAGGCCACAGCTCAGAAGAGTTTTTTTCTAGGTTTTCTTCTAGTAGTTTTATAGATGTAGGTCTTACATTTAAGTTTTTTGATCCAGTTTTAGTTAATTTTTGTATTTGGTAAGAGGTAGGGGTCCTGTTTCGTTCTTCTGTAATAGCTAACCAGTTTTTCCAGTACTATTTATTGAATAAGGTATCCTTTCCCCATTTTTGTTGTTGTTGTTGTAGTTGTTGTTGACTTTCTCAAAGATCAGTTGGTTGTAGGCACGTGACTATATTTTGGGGTTCTCTTTTCTGTTCCGTTGATCTATCTGTCTATTCTTGTATCAGTGCTATGCTGTTTTAGTTACTATAGTCTTGTAGTATAATTTGAAGTCAGGCAGTGTGATGCTTTGACATTTGTTCTTTCACACAGGGTTGCTTTGGCTATTTGGGTTCTTTTTTTGGTTTTATATAAATTTCAGGGTTGATTTTTCCAGTTTTATGAAAAACGATGCTGGTATTTCGATAAGGATTGTGTTGAATCTGTATATTGCTTTGGGCAGTAGTCATTTTAACAATATTGGTTCTTCTGATTCATAGTCATAGGATGGTCTTCCATTTGTTTGTGTAGTCTGCAATTTCTTTCATCAGTTTTTTGTAGTTCTTTCTGTATAGAACTTTCACCATCATGGTTAAGTGTCTTTCTAGGTATTTTTGTGTAGGTGTGTGGCTCTTGTAAATGTGATTGAGCTCTTGATTTGGTTCTCAGCTTGTTGTTGGTGTATAGAAGCACTACTGATTTTTGTGCATTGATTTTGTATTCTGAGACTTTACTGAGTCATTTATGAGATCTAGAAGCCTCTTGAAGGAGACTTGAGTTTTCTAAGTATATAGGCATGTAATTAACAGAGATATTTCAACTTTCTCCTTGCTGATTTGAATGTTTTTAAAAATTTCTTCTCTTGCCGAATTGCTCTTACTAAGACTTCCAGTACAATGTTGAATAGGTGTGGTAGCAAATTACTTTACATCCCTTTATTTAGACATTTATATGCAGATCATTATCTAAAAAAAACTGAAAATAAACTATTTAAAAATTAACAATGAGAAGGAACAGCATGAATGTTCAAATCCCTAGTAAGGTTGACAAAATTAGAGATAATAACAATTCAAATAGTGGGATTTAATTTTGAAAAAAAACACACAAAATATAGCTAAAGTCTATCTTCCTCATTTTTGCACAAAGGAAAATCTGAAATTAAGCTAATTTAATTATGACTACTCCAGTGTCTATCAATTAATGATATTGATGGGAATAAACCCTGACTCTGAAGCTTATAGTTTCTGTAGCAAAATATTTTAATTTTCTTCCAATGTACATATAATGAAATAGCTTTAATAAAAATGTACGTGATCTCTAAAATCTTCAAACCTAGACCAAATTAGTACCACAAGAAACAACATTACAATGTGATTATTATGACTGTTCATTCTGTGTAAAGATCACCATTATTTTCAGGGAAAATTCAAAAAACAATGAAGGATTCATTCATACATTGTCATCCTTACCTTTCTTAGACAGACATTTGGAAGCTCTTTACTTGTCTCTTATTTATTTAATCTCCCTCTTTCATCAGTTCTTGACATTACACTGGAATGGATGTTGCTTTCTCTCTTTTTTTTCTCATGTGTAGATTTTACACTCTTTGGCGCTTATTATGTTGAAAGCACTCTACTAGGTGCTGCATGGAAAAGAGTGAATTAGGTAGATAGAGGTCCTGCCCTCATGCACCTATCCATCCTGCAGAGCAAGTAGTATTCATGCAGATAATTACATGAGTGATTATTTAGCCATAATTTTAATAAAATCTATAAAATAAGGGTGCAGAATAACACCAGCTTTTGCAATATAAGGCTGGAAAATAACTTAGTAGGTAGGAAGAATAATACTCCGAGGCAGTGGCATTTTGGAGGACCGAAAGGTAACAATCGAGCAAATAATGTAAAAGAAGCTCTCAGTTGACCCCAAGGTCCTTGAGAGGGGAAGGTTGTCCTTGAAGTACCAAAGGAGGAAGGCCAACAAAACTAGAGTTAACCAGTGCAAGGTAGGGAAACATGCTGAGTGAAAGCGGTCAGAAGGAGGGAACAGATTAAGAAGCCTTTTGACTATGTAAAAAATGATGAATTTGATCTAAGAGCAGTTGAAAGTTTTGCACCACAGTAATGTGTAAATTGTTGGACTGGAGAAGGCATGATCAGATTTTTTTCTTTTTTTTTAAGCATAACTTTTGCCTTCACATAGGTTATAGATTAGAGCTGGGGAGAAATCAATGGAAGATGGTATTTGTTAGGGAAACATTACTCTGGATTAGGCATAATTTTGTCTTTTAAATTATCAAAATGTTGTAATATAGGAAATAGGGGAAAATTGCCACTCTTAAGTACTCTTATTATTTGGGTGTTTTTTCTTCTATTTTTTATCACATAGCTTTATGATTTTCATATTCTTCTAATTTTATTGTACTTACTATACTTATTTAATCTATTTGAATCAATTAAGTTCCAAGTACTTTATAATATGACTACAACTTTTCTCATCATGTTGACAGAAGGAGGAGTTACAGTTTATGATATCTTCTAGCTTAATTCTACCTGATTTCAGATGGCCCATAATCTTCTAAAACTTGAATTGAATGATGACATGTAAATAATTAAAGTAAACTTTTATGGGAAAATATAATTGAATGAATCATATATTTCCAGACTAATGATCCTAGATTAAGAGCACAGATTTTTAAATCTGATAATTCTTAGCTCTTTTGTTTACAGGTGCAGTCCTTATTAACATTTCTAAGTCATACTCTTTTTCTGTAGAACCTATATTCTAATGTGTTTTATGAATTAAATAGACACTACATGTAAATTGCATCATGCAGCGTCTTGCAAAGTGATTGCTCAATGCATGGAAATTACTAATATCATTGATATTCAGAGTTAAATAAAATAAAAACTCTCCTGAAGAAAATATTGAAAAGGTATTTCAGTATTTATCAAAAAATTTCTAATAACTTCAATAGTGAGTTTGTCTCCTCTATATTTTTCTTTGTCTAGATTTTATAATGTAGTTCTCAGTGCTATCTACATTATTCAAAAGCCTACTGACTCAAAAGTGAATTTCAGCACCTAGCAAAGTGGCTGCTATGCAGTAGGATACAAAAACATGTTTTGAATTAAAAAATATATATATATTATATATCTATCAAACCATATACTCTGTACTACTTTGTAAAGATTTTTTCACATTGTTATTTGACTAGATTTAAGTTTTGTTAATCTTAATTTATATCATCCTGTATATCAATTGCCTTAATTCCATTCTTACTTGCATCCACATTTGCGTTTTATTTCAGTTCTTCAATATTTCTTAAAGGTAAACAATGCTGGAATGCACAGTTGTTAATTGCCTAGACTTTGAAACCAAAGCATTTTCAAATGAAAGTTTTATCAATTTCAAGTCAGGTAAGTTACTTAACCATTCTGTGCTACAGTTCCCTTATTAATAAATAAAGATATTTATTGCACCTTTATCATCAATGTATTTTTCAAAATAGATGAACCTAAATTAATTTTCTGTACATACAACCTTAAAATTAACACTAAAAAATTATAGCTATTCTTGTTATTTAACTGTATAATACCATTGTAATATTTTATCTCCTTCAATTTCAGTGCTCCTGAAATATTCAATCCACTAGCAATTCATTCACTCTTTCCTTCAGGAACATATTTGCTTATTACTACTCAGATGCTGTAATGGGCACTGTTTATATGAAATTGAATACTTCATTATTCCTGTCACTCAAAGATTTCACAGTCTTAAACAGAGAAAAATTTGCTAAAGAGAAACAAACAAATCAATATCATAACTGCTTCCTTAAAAACAAAAACACAAACAAAGCAAGAAACTTTAACAACAAACCAAAAAAATAATTGTAAGGCTAGTGCATCAATTTGTATAATAGCAGTTTTCATGAGGAATGGAATTATTTGTATCACACACTTTAAAGTTGGTATAGTCTAAGTTTTCTATAATGAGCTCAATTTCATTTATTGTCAGAAATAAAATATCAAAACATTTTTCTTTTTAAAATTATTTTTATTATAGATATGTGGAATACAAGGCAGGATTAGGTACGCAAGTAGTCTATGTGCAGGTGAAGTTTGGGCATCCAACTGGTCCTCACTTCCAACTGGTTTAGGACCAAGTACCCTTTGTGTTGTTACTTTTTCCCCTCCCACTCCCTCCACCAACCCCCAGCAGCATTCCACCACTATCAATCCCTACCTTGTGCGACTTTGATTAATTTTCAGGTCCTGCTTAATGGTGAGATCATGTGGTATTCAGTTTTTTGTCTCTGCAATATGGAAAATAGTGTGTCGATTTCTAAAACTACTTTTCATAGTAATCTACCACACTACATTCCCTCTTTCACCCACTCCTTTTTTACCTCACATGGTACTTCTATCCCTATAACTTTTCAAATATTTTTCCTACACCTTGAACTCTTCTTGAAAGGAAGAAAATAATTTGCAAACAGGCGAGCAGATGAAATAAAACTGTTGCTGTGTTTCAGCTTGTTTTACAAAATGCTAGAACCACACCAAACCCCATGGCAGAAAGTGGGCAGGGAGAGAAAGTATAGGAAGAATTGTTAGATAATTCAGGAAAGCACATTACATTGTATTCTTGTCCTTGATATGCATAATGAGTATTAATAAACTGAAGGCCCTAAAAAATATTATGTTCAAGGATCTAGCATATCCTTACTTTGATTATTGATTCCCCTTTTAATTCTGATATATATTTAATATAAATTAATAGAACTACACTTGAAAAGCAATGATATATTTATTTAAAATGTCCTTTATTGTCATTTATCATATTGTGTGTACAACAATAAAACACAAAAACAAAATAAAATACTCGTATTCTTACTTTAGCAAATTAGAAAGACAGAGGAGCAATTGTATATATTCAACTATATATGCACATGTGAATATATACACATATATACATATGTACATATATACATGTTTCTCATGCATACATTTGTGTTTTATATATATATGAAATGTTAATTGTGGCAAACAAAAAATTATATGGCTGAATCAGTATGATAAAGTGACTACGGGGACTGAAACAGAAGTATACTAAAGCTCATATAAGCCACCCTTCACTTTGACGTTCTGATTGAAGAACATCAGTAAGTTACACACACACACACACACACACACACACATATATATTTATTTACTTATTTAAAAGATGTGGGGTACAATTCAGTATTAGGTATACAAGTGGTCATTGTACAGGTAAAGTTTGGGTTACCCTTTTTTCCCCACTTTGCCTGGTTTGAGATAAGTTACCCTTATTCATGCTATTTGTCCCCCCACCTCCCCGCCAGTTTCCGGCTACTGCCAACCTCTTTATTATAGTATTATGCTAAGTGTTCAGGGCCCGCTTACAAGTGAGAGCATATGGTACTCAGTTCTTTGTTTCTGTGACAAATCATTGAGTATTATAGACTCAATCCATTCAAGTTACTGCAAAGTTCATAACTTTGTTCTTCTTTATGACTGCATAATGTTCTATCGTGTATAAGTACAACATTTTTTGTATTCAGTCTAGTTTTGATGCAGCATGGTTGGTTCCATGCTTTTGCTATTGTAAATATTGCTGTAATAAACATGCAGGTGCAGGTATCTTCTCTGTTGAGTGATTTAAATTGCTCTGGGTATATTAAAAGAAGGAGAACTGCTGTATCGTGTGGAAGGTCAATTTCTAGATCTTTTAGGAATCCTCATACTGTTTTCCATAAAGGTTGAACTAGTTTGCGTTCCAATGAAGTGTAGAAGCGTTCCCTTTTTTCTGCATCCTGACCAGAATCTGTTGATTTTTAGTTTTATTAATGATGGCCATTCTTACTGGAGTTAGGTGGTATTTCAATGTGGCTTTGATTTGCATTTCTTAATGATTAGTGAGGCTGAACATTTTTTCATTTGTCTGTTGTTACTCATATCTTCTTTTGAGAAGTGTCTATTCATGTTTTTGGCCAACTTTTTAACAGGACTGTTATTTTTTTTTTTTTTCCTTTTGACAGGTACGAGTTCCTTGTGGATCCTGGATGTAAGGCCTTTGTCAGATATGCAGTTGGCAACTATATTTTCTTGTTCTGTGGGCTGTCTCCCCGCTGTCTTGATGGTTTCTCTTGCTTTGCCGAAGCTTTTCAGTTTGATGAGGTACCACCTGTCTTATCTCTTTTGGCATGGGCTTTTGATCAAGAATTGATCGTCTATTCCGATTTCCTTAAGGGTGTCTCCTGCATTTTCTAAGACTTAAAGTTTGGGGTTTCACACTTAGGTCTTTGATCCATTTGGAGTTGATTTTTGTGTATGGTGATAGGTAGGGGTCCTGTTTCATTCTTCTGAATGTGGTTAGTCAGTTTTCCCAGCATCATTTATTGAATAGGTTCTCCTCTCCCAAGTGGTTGCTGTTGAAGGCTTTGTCAATGATGTGTTGATTGAAAAATAGAGGTTTTGCTTCTAGAATCTTTATCTAGTTCCATTGACCTGTATGCCTGTTCTTGTACCAATACCAGGTTGTTTTGATTATTGTAGACTGATAATAAATTTAAAGTCTAGACTTGTGATACCTCCCACTATGTTTCTTTTGCTAAGGATTGTTTTGGCTATTCCTGGTCCTTTATGTTTCCAAATCAATTTCTTAATTTTTGTTTCCAGCCTGAGAAGAATGACGTTTGTAATTTAATGGGAATACCATTGAATCTGTAGATTATCTTCGGTAGGATGGACATTTTAGCAATCTTGATTCTTCCAGTCAAGGAGCATGGAATATTTTTCTGTTTGTTTGTGCTATCTTTGACTTCTTTGAGCAATATTTTGTAGTTTTCATTGTAAAGATCTTTCACTTCTCCAGTTAGGAAGATGCCGAGGTATTTCTTTTCTTTTGTCGTTTTTTTTTTTTTGGTGTGTGTGTGTGGCTGTTATGAATGGGTTTTTGATCCTTATTTGGTTCTCTGCCTGTGTGTTGTTGGTGTTTAAGAATGTAACTGTCTTTTGCATGTTATTTTGTGCCCTGAGACTTTGCCAAAGCCCTTTATCAGTACAAGGAGGTTTTTGACAGATTGTTTTGGATTTTGGGAGTATAGGGTCATATTGTCAGCAAAGAGGAATACCATGACCTCTTATTTTCCTATTTGGATACACCCGATTTCCTTCTCTTGTCTGACTGCACTAGCTAGTACTTCCAACACTATGTTGAACAGGAGGGGTAAGAATGGGCAGCCTTGTCTTGTTCTGGTTTTCAGGGGAAATGCTTCCAATTTCTGTCCATTTAGCAACATGTTGGCTGTGGGTTTCTCGTAGATGGCTCTTACTGTGTTGAGGTATGTTCCCTTTATGCCTAGGTGATTGAGGGTTTTTATCAAGAAAGGATGCTGGATTTTATCAAAAGCTTTTTCTGCATCTAATGATATAACCATGTGGTTCTTGTTTTTACATCTGTTGATATATTTAATCACATTTATGGTCTTACAGATGTTGAGCCAGCCCTGTACCTTGGGGATGAAACTTACTTGGTCATGGTGGATAGTTTTTGAAATATGTTGTTGGATCCAATTTGCTAGAATCTTGTTGAGAATATTTGTATCTATGTTCATCAGGGATACTGGCCTCTAGTTTTCTTTCTTTGTTGTATCTTTACCCGGTTTGGCTATCAGTGTGATGTTAGCTTCCTAAAATGATTGGAAGAGAGATCCATCTTTCTGGATTGTCTGGCATACTTTTAATAGAATTAGTATTAGCTCCTTCTTATATGTTTGTAGAATTCCACTGGAAATCTATCTGGTGCAGGTTTTTTTTTTTTTTTTTTTTTTAATAGGTAGTTTTTTTATGACAGAGTCAATTCCCTGGGCTGTTATTGTTCTATTTTGGATCTCAATTTCTTCTTGTTTCAACCTTTGGAGATCATCAGTAATCTCTCATTGCTATTTTGTAATCAAAAATCCTTAGACTTCTAAAAAATTTTACTTTTATCACCTATTTAGTTACTGAGTATCACAATATTTTAAGTTGTATTAGTTCAAATTTTATTTCATTTATCAATTGTATTGTTTCAAGTATAAGACAAATAAACATAAAAACAATAACAATATGTTGTAATACTTAGAGAATTGCTCCAGGTAAGTTTAAAAAAGCAGTTATAATCTTAGTTTAGTTGCTAACCTACTGTGCAAACTTTGTGAAGTCCCCTCATTCAGGTACAAGAAGTACTACTGCAACAGTAGTGGTATTAAACAGGATGGTCATCATCTGAGTAGCACTCTTTTTTCAAAATAATATACATACCACAGCTTAGTTGATGCCCATCAGTCAAGGACTGCCAGGAATACAGCTATACTCAAAGTTGGGTCTACTGACTTGTTGCAATAAGGACACACTATTGGAAATATGGGGCTTCTCAGTTTTAAAAAATGGAAAAAATTCTTATTAAAGGTTTAGGGACAATGTTAGGTGATTTGAGGGAGAGTTTAGTCATGAAAAGTTTTGTCCTCAGTTAGGTAAGTTTTAGAAGCCTTATGCTTACACATCTTTTAATCATCTTGCCTAGAAGGCAAGAGAAATAGCTTTAAAGCTATATTTGATTTAAAAAAAAAAAAGCAATAGTTGCTCATATTATCCATGGAAAAGAATGTTTTATCATTTTGGAGTTTGGGGTAGTGTTCCTGCTTTTGCATTTATTAGAAATGATTATAAAGAGATCTGTTTCATCTTGCTCTATCATGTCATAGTGTAGCCTTGTTTGATGTCGTTGTTCTATGAAATTATAGTATTCATGTACAACAAAAGAGAACCATGTAGCAACACTAAAGTCTAGATATCAGCACCATACCAGCTCCCTGATGTCAGGTGCTGCTTTATTCTATCCTTCTCTGTCTGCCTATTTCAACACTTCACACTACAATATGTTTTATATTACAATTGCAATGTATGCACATCATATTATGTCTTACATTAAAAATTGCACTCTCTGTTACTATACTGTCAAATCCCAGAGAGCTGCTATTAATGCCGTTTTGTCCTTTATATCACCCATAACCTAGAGTGCTGGAATTTCCAGGCAGAAGGAGCAGAAAGAAGTGGTGTGAATAGAAGTGAATTCAAAAATGGCTACTCTTTAATTTGATAATTCACTAGAAAGACATGGAAAGTGATTATACTCAGAGTTATGGCTTGTAACAGGGAAGATATTCAGATTAAAAATAACCAAAAAATAAAAAATATACATGGGGCAGAGTCCAGAAGAAATATTAAACACAGAGATCTGTTGTCCTTCTCCTGCTACCATCCTGGCACATGTGTGGCAAAACTCACAGAATTTTATCAACCAGGTACATTCACTGGAACCACGAGTTAATAATTTTTTATTGGGATTCCATTATGTAGGCATTATTGATTGATTAGTTGGTTGATTCATGTACATGTGATTGATCTCAGTCTTTAGCTCAGTTGATACTTTATTAGTCAAAGCCCCCACCCTAAATCATATTGTTACTCTTTCTGATATTTCCAGCCCTTGCTCTGAGGCATGTTCAGCCCCCACTTTAGATCACACTTTACTATCTGGCTCGCCCAAGGTCTCCAGGCAAATAAGTCATGCTTTCCAGGAGCAAGCAACAGAGACTTGACCTCTTTGGGGACAAATTTAATTCTTTACTACGCAGGCTCTTCTGTCAAATTCTTGCCATAAATATTCTCTTAGAACAGATATCTCTATGTTCTAAAGTATCTCATTCCAACAATATGCCAAAATAATGGATAATTTCGGCAAAGGCATAGCTCCTAGAGAAATGGATCAAGAATACATTTGAAACATATACTGAAAGTAAGGAAAGCATGATCTAGAGAGATGAAACCCATCAGTGCAAACAGTTTGAGGATCTCTATTGTATGTCATCCTTTCTCTTTCTAATTGTTTTCCACTACTCTCAATATCAACTTTTAGACATTCTTTTTTTCTTAAGTAAGCAGTTAAGAGAAAAGTTCATCCAATATCAATAGCAACTGTCTTTCTTGAAAGTGATGCTTTCCTTTTGAAAATCACATGTGATCATACTATAACATTAAAACAGTCCAAGTACATTCTGGGTTCTTCCTTAGTCTTCATCCAGCATGTTTTATTTGATTAACGTGATATTGGAGGCTGTTCTTGTTTATAAGTGTACTCATTTTTTTCTGTATACCTTCATTAGGGCATTCTAGATACTGTATGGAAGGTTCCTATTTAGTTGGACTGGGCATACATTTTTGAATGAGCCTATACAATGCATTGTCTTTCACTGATGAGCTTGGGTAATAGTGTTCTTGAATGTGAATGTGTGTGTAGGAAGTAGAATGGGAAAGTCATTGCTGCAGCAACCTAGATGTAGTATAACAGTTCCTCTCCACCTTTCCTCAGTTCCTTACTGAAATACTGTCATTCATTGAGCATTTGCTAATATGGGTCAATATTCAGATGCTGTGGTGCTACTATGGTTAAGATAGAAATATTTGAGGCATAATTATTTTATTCAAAGTTTAGGACACTAAGGTACACATCTACATTTTAGGGATTTTGTTGTTTATTTTTATTTTATTTTAAAGTGTGCAGTACAGTTCAGGATTAGGTATACAAGTAGCACTCACACAGGGATAGTTTGAGCCTCCCTTTGGTCCCCACTCCACATGGTTTGAGATCAGGTACCTTTATTGTACATCTACGTTTGAATGCACCACTCTTTACTTAAAGTCAAGTTTACCAGGCATTATTTTTGCAGAAAATTTTAAATTATTCAACCAAATTTCAGACATTATTTTTGATATTAATAGATTTTTTAATGAAAGGGGAAAAATTAGGCAGTGGAATTCCAGATTATCTCTCCTGGGTGCTTCATTTTCCTAAAACAAGAACAGATTTTTTTAGATGAATTGTCCTTTTCTTAGGCCAATACAGAAAGTCTTTTCACTTTTGCACCCAACATTGCTTAATATTGCACATCAGTGGAAGTTCTTCTCCACCTTTTCTCAGTTTCTTACTGAAATACTGTTACACTTTGGTGATTTTAGGACTTCAATATGTACTTCATGTCAAATTATATCAATGCACTGAAGTTAGACACATTCATCAAAAGTTTTAAGAATATAAACACAGCAGAGATAAGTCATGAATTTAAATTTGTGATTAAATATTATCAGAGGAGCCAAATGGTATTTCCAGTTAATAATCCTCAGGCAGAATTTTCAATAGACAAGTTGTCTGTACTAAGAAACTGCATGATGAATGAAAAGAGCAGAATATATAACTTGGGTCTGTTCAAGTTCAAGGTCCAACAATTACCAAGTATATGAACTGGGCAAATGAAAAATTCAACTCTGAAAGTTGCCTCTAGTAGGAAGTAATCTCTTTTATAAGATTCATAGTGTTACTTTAAGGTTGACAATAAAAATGAATAAATGTTTTTTAGAGTACTTTGTCTATGCTAAATATCGTATTGCTATTTTAATTATTTCATTGCAATTTTTCTTGATTTTATAATGATGAGTCATTTGAATAAAGGTGGATTTAAATTGATGGGAGGTCTATGTGGTTTAGTTAGAATTATCAGTGCTTATGAAATTAACATGTATTATAAATATTCATTGAATGAAGTGATGAATAACAATGAATGTGTTCTTAAAGCACTACAAGAATAATTATTTTAATTATTCTCTGTTATTTAACTAAAAAGAAGTATATCAGAAATTATTGCCTGAAGCATTAATTTTGTCCTTAATTAGACATATTGAAATGCAAAATTTTAGAATAGACAGTATTTTAAGTTTTCTCATTATAAAAATGACAACTATGTGAGGTAAGGCATATGTCAATTACCTTGATTTAGCCATTCCATGATTCACTATGTATACATATTTTAAAACATTATGGTATAGATTATATATATATATATATATTTCCATTTGTTGATTTAAAAATTTTGAGAAACAAATTATTTTAATTCTTCACATCCTAAATTCTAAAGATAATTTTCTTGGATAGTCTTACACAACAACAGAAGAGTGAAGAGCAGGAAAGTTAAAATTCATTTTATTTTTAAGGATATATTATTTTTAGTATTAGTGGTGGCACAAATAGGACACAAAAAATTAACTTTGTATATACTCTCATTTTCAAAAGCAATTCTGGAGAAGGCTGGCCTTAAAAAGACCAATTGTCACCAAACGATGAGTTAGTTGGAGAGTACATGTTATACAGTAGACCAATGTTGGGATTCAGGTAAACAATAAAATCAAAAGCCACACAGGAGAAAATGAATATTGGAAGGGTAAAAGATGTGTTAATAGAATAGAATCTGACCATTCAAAAAAAAAAAGCACCATGTTTCTAAGTGACCTATTTATAATCCTATCCTAAACCACCACTTACATGTTAGTGACCACGTACCTCTAGTTCAGTTCTTTCTAGGCTCTTCATGCAGGCATGGAATTACTTGTTAGACATGTACAACATGGAACCATAGGCACTTCTTTATTTTCAAAATTGATGTCATGATCTCACTCCTATGAACCTACTCTCCTTTCTGCATTAACCAACTCTGTAAATTTCACCAGTTATTTGCTCAACAAGAATTTATTGATAAACTAAGTTATGCTCAGCCTTCTGGTAAGCTTATTGATACTGTAAGATCATGGAGCCTGCGAGTGCATCTGACGTTAGAAGGGATTGATTACCCATGCAATACTGGGGAAATCAGAACTAAGAAAATAATTTTATTTGTCTTATTTTCATCATTCCCAGGATCTAATTAGGCAACAGGTTCTATTAATATTTGTTATTAAAGAAAAAAATCTCTCATGCTGTAGCTATCTCCTTATCCATTTATTGTCATATCCTTTAGGGTGCCATTGACTGTCATGTAGGTTATTAGAAGGATCTCCACACTGATCACCTTGTTTTTATTGCTAAAATTTCCAAATACCTCTGTCTTCCCATTGCTAAAAACATCTTTCCATTATGAAAATGTAATCATGCCACAACACTGCCTAAAGTTACAAAATAGCTTTCCACTAACTGGATCAAATCCTATATTCATTAGTTGGACCAAAAAAAGAAAAAAAAATGAACTTGCCTCCCAAATTTGAACTAACTATCCATCTATATTTTGCAGCAATATCAAGCTACTTGTTAAAAAAAACCCCAATAGTATTTATGTCTAATACATCTTGAATTTTGCATACGTTTTTGCCTCTGTACGGAATCCCATCTTCAAGATTATACATCTAGGAAAAATGTCTTCAAATCTTGAGTTTCAGGTTAAGGAAGACTTCCTATATGGTGCCAGAAAATTATTTTACTATTTTCTCTGCTTTCTCTACCTCATCTACTGCTTTTCTGTACTTCTTTAAAAAAAATGTTTCTTGTTTTGTTTACTAAGTAGTCTATATCATAATTCTTTTATTTATTCTCTTATCTACACTTACTTCTGCATTTGTCTGAAATTTATTTAATGTGAAAATTTTCGTATCTCTTGAGGTCAAGAATTACAGAGTCATTTGTGTATCTCTAGTTCCTACAATAGTGCTTGATATAGGCAATGTACAAATAAAACACTTTTGAAGTGAGATAGAAAAGGATGGTAAAACAAACAAGAAAGAAAATTTAAGACAAAATTTTCAGTTTAAGAGAGTCAGTAATACTTTAATACGTTAATAACTCAAAAGGATACACCTACTGTGTGCTTATTACATATTTTTTTCAGTAGTAACTGAGATCATAGGGCTGATAAAATTGTAAGAGTTAGGATTTGAATATGACCAGTTTGAGCTGGGAAAGTTATATGTAATATAAATGAAGATATATATTGAATATCGTGTGTGTGTGTGTGTGTGTGTGTGTGTGTGTGTGTGTGTGTATACCAGAAATTACCTAAAGTGGCCTTTACTTTATTATTCTGATTTTTCTTGGAAATAGTAATCTGTGTGTATATTACTAATTAAACATTGACAAAAGTTTACACTTGCTTATACTTGACAAAATAAAAATGATGAAAGGAAACCATCACCGTTGTGGTCTATGATTTTGTCAGGTCTCTCCCAGATGCCTTGTATTTGCAATTTCAATTGATTTTTCAAATAAATCTGTGATGAGGAATCACCATTCCTATCTCACAGATGGAAGTGGGCTGAGGCCTGAATGAGGATACTTAGCTAGCATTGACAGCTATATAGTGGACCAGACAAAGCATATTGGTCTAAAGTTTTGGGGAGGAGTAACTCTTAAGAGAATTAAGTTGCCTAAGTGGTAGAGGATAAACCATTTTAAGAAACTTTCAGAGGGGAAGTATTAAAAAACCATCCAACAACTTTTAGCATGAGTTCATTTTCTTCCCCAGTGAAACGAATCATAATTCAGCAAATTAAGCATTCTGATTGGTTGCATATTTCTGGATGATTTAGGAGTGACTTTTAAGAAGTAATATGACATGTATCTGAATCCAATAATAGACACATGTTTCATCTTGATTACCTAACTGATTCTACCAAGAAGGAATAAAAGTGAATATAACAAGCTGACTACCCAACACAGCAATAAATCTCAAGCCTAGCCATAATGCGGAACCAACAAATGAAGCACCATTCTTTATATAAAAAAAAATATATCAGAATGCACAAGAACATTGTCTTTCCCTAATGTGGTCTAGCAAGGAATTAAGTGCCAAGACCTACTACCTCTGGACCTTAGAAGCTGGTCATCAAGTCAATGAATATTTACTGACTAATACTTTCTGCCAAACTCTGTGTAAGACTCTGGGGACACAGAGGCAATGAACAGAACCCCTTCCCTCGAGAGGCTCACCGTTTAGTGAAGAAAGTTAGACAAAAAAGTAGATTACAGTCTTAAATACTATCATAGAGGTAAATAGTATTATGAAAACTAAGATTAGCAGGTCCCTTTACAGATCACTCACTAAGCACCATGCTTTATTGGGTATCTTACATTTGCTTGCTTTAATTCTCAAAGCAGAATTATGCAAGATAAGTGTAATTACCCTGATTTACAATTAAGAGAATTGGAACTCAGACTAATTAGTTGGCATGAGGTCACAGAGACAAAAGTGAAGAAATCAGGATTTAAAATCAATTTGAGACAACCTCAATAATTGATTTTTAGGGGCACACTGACTCTTAGGAGCAATTCATGAGTCTTGCATACCTTACAATGCACTCTTCCACATATTACAATACCTTTCACAGGTTTGAGTTCTGTGGTCATTTTAATACCATAGGTTTGTAACTTTGATTGTGTTACTGAATGTCTCCATGCTTCAGTTTTTTCATTTGTAAAATTTGGATAATAACAGCAACCATCTCATAATGTTGTTGGAAGGAATAAATGAGTTATATACTATAGATCAGACACTGGCAAACATTTTGTAAAGATTCAGATAGCAATATTTTGGGTTTTTCAGGTGACATCATCTCTGCAACATTAGCTCAATTCTTCTGTTGTAGCACAAGAGCAACAATCTGTAATTTAATGAGTATTCCTGTGTTGCAATAAAACTTTATTTGCAAAATCGAGTGAAGGGTTGGATATAGCCTGTGGACCTCAGTTTGTCAACTTCTAACATAAAGTGTATGCTGAATAACTATTAGCTAATATATTATTACTAGTATTAATTTTTAAGCTAGAAAAGTTGAGATGCTAAGTGCCTTAGCCAGAGCCAAACATGTAGTGAATGTATTAGGATTCAAACTTGTATTCTTTCTTCTAAATTCAAATCCGTGGACTATCTTTAAAATCTCTCCAAGAGCACTTGTATAACTCCAATGACATTTCTGATTTGTCTATTGAGAACATCTCATCATCACAACATGTTTCATGAGCAATAAATACACTTTTTCTATTCCAGGCTCCAACAGCTTACTCACTGAGGAAGAAGGACAGGGTTTTTAGATGGAAAAACTCTAAGATGTTGATAATAAATGTAGAATCCCTGGTTTTTGCTATCTCTGAAGATTGTTATTTAGAGGAAAAATATAAAAGCTTATCATATCTTTTACTTTCATTTTCAATTAAACCTTAATTAATATGTTACCAAGTAAGTCATCACTCAATCATGTAACTTTTCCCACTTCTATGCCTCTAAACTTTGAGAGAAATGTTTGAAACCTCCACCAATCTTTTGCTATCTCACCCTCTTAGAAGTTGTATTTCAAACCCCACCACTGTAGACATGCCTGGCCATTATTCTGAACACTGTTGTCAATTATTACCCTGAAGTTCTTGGCTTCTATCCTTATTATCTCACATTTGTCATTTAGTTTTACCGTTTACAAAGCCCTAAGTCTTTTTAAATACTCTATTTCGTTGCTATGACTCACTCCATCAAGAACAGTTATTTTATCCAGATTCCGTGAAACCCAGGGCCTCATATGACATGATGGAAAAGGGTCTCAATTTCACTCTGCAGAAATCTGGGTTTCAATTCAGAGTTTACATACAATTAGCTCTGTGACCATGAACAAGGTGGAGGACTTCTCTGATCTTGTTTCCTTATCTACAGAGTTGAAATAATATCTCTGTTTTAGTACAAAGGATATATGATATAAATTCTAAGAACTTCCTTCATGCTTGTGACACAGTTTTTTTCCTCACTGTATGTTACTTTTCCTCTACTTTGTTTTCTTATGCTGCTTTGCTGAGAGTAGGTCCTTAGACTGTTAATCATTTGATGAGTATAGGATTAGAGAATTAGCCATGCATTAAAAATGAATTTTGAAAAAACAGGTGAGGTGGGGGAGAAAAAATTTTAAAAAAAGTTTTCCCATATTCTCCATCTATCTTAACCAAATTAAGATGATAATAATATTGCAGTTATTGTAGATAATTACCCAGAGTGGTACATATTCTTTTACATGTCCTTTAAGGTACATTTTAAAATTCATTCTATTTTTCTCAAGTCATGCAATTTTTATACACATTATTTTATTTACAACAAAACTGCATGATTCTGGCCTTTATGACTAAATAAATAGATTCCTTAAGTTTATCTACTCTATTTATTTATTATAGCCCATTTTTTTCAAAGTAATTTCACATCTGCCTTCATAAAAGCTCACAAAATAATCAGGGCAGGAATTTAGCAGTCACATTTTCACACAAGAAAACACACTGATGAAATTATATTGACTATGGAGACAGGCACAATAAAAGTAGAACTTGGTCTTCTGACTATCAGTTCTTAAATTATGTAACACTATCTTTGTTGTCACTGTCAAGGAAAATATAAAGAAGGGAAAGTAAAGATACGAATTGTGAAGATAAGAACTGGACTAAGCATTATATAAGATAGAGGTTTACTTTCAAGCAACCCACATATGGAGCTGTTTCAGTTTTCCTGAGGTGATCATTTTGGGGAGATTAAGTAGATATATTTGGAGAAGACACAACTAAGAAATACAGAATGCCCAACAAGTTACATTTTTACTTGTAAATTCTATAACTGTTTCATTTTAGAAAAACAGACTTCAATTCCCATGGATACCTGAAAGCCATTTGTTTCTTTGTTTGTTTTTACATACTATAACCAAATGAGGCTCATTCCAGATATGCACAACAGGTTTAAATTAATATTTAAAAACAATGCAATCTATCAACAGACCGAAAAGAAAAATTATATAATCATATCAATATGTAAGAAAGGCATTTAACACAATCTAACATTCATTCATAATAAAAATTCTCAAAAAAAATCAATAGAGAAGAACTTCTACAACTTGACTAAAAAAGTATTTATAAAAACTATCCTGGTGACATAATCAATGATGAAATACAGAATCCTTTCCCTTTAGGATCAAGAACATGAAAAGGATGACTTAGAGTTACTTCTAATCTTAGCAAATATTTATATAATGTAAACTACATGCCAACCCTGTCTTATCTTGAGGTAGGTATTATTATATTCCCTTTACAAATAACAAAATTGAGGCACAAATAGGTTAAATGACTTTTCCAAGATTATATATGGTAGTTAATATACCCAGATTCTGAATATAGGAATTCTATTTCTAGGGCACATGGTATTAACTACTATAGTATTCTAATTCTCTAGTAAGGTCTTTTGTTATGCAGAATCCCCAAACTAATTTTCAGTTGCTAGATTTTTAACTTCTTAAATTACTTTATAGGGAGTGAATCTTTATTCCATGTTCTCTCTTTCCTAATATATGAAAGCCTCCTGGTTTGCCCAGGTTTCTGGTGAGGAAACGTGTACTGTCACAGGAAATAGTGTTGAATGTTTAAACTAGGATTAAACTAGAATTTATCAGTTAGGGTTAGGGTTAGGGTTAATGTTCAATTTTTCCTGTTCTTATAAGGGCATCATATTTTCTCTACATTCTTCCTTCTAAAAATGATTAAACTACTTGAACTCATATGCCTGAATGCACTGAAAGAAAAATGGCAAGGAGGAAGTCTATCCAACTTCCCAGGGCAGGAAGTATTTGTACTGATAAACGAAAATCATCTGTTACCGTGCCTAACATTTTTTGGGGGGTTGATAATGATCTCTATAAATGAATAGATAGAAATGCATATTCTCAAGCTTCACCAGCAGATAAACCATACTTCACTCAATTGGTGGCTAAAAATAGGAATGCTAAGTTTACACTATCCTAGGTTTGGAGCTTGGCTCTTTCATTGTCTAATTATGTGATCTTGGACTAGTTATTCATCCACTCTCATTTCAAAATGAAAAAAATAATATCACTTATCACAATCAACATCAACTGAGAATACTTTTAATGATTTGGGATAGTACCTGACGTCCAGTAAGTGAAACGTGCAATTTCAATTTATCACCTACAATATACTTATTTTTAAAACATCACATTTTTGAGTTGCTTTTCCCTACCCATTGGTTTCTATATCCCACTTAGTCCTCTTCCAAACACTTTGGAAAGTCCTCAGATGAACTGAATAAAATTAACATACAGTATCTTTAGAGATCTACAGGGTCAGAAGGGAGAAGAAGGTGTGGTAAAAACACATCTCAGCCGGGCTCGGTGGCTCAGTCTGTAATCCCACGCCTTTGGGAGGCTGAGGTGAGTGGATTGCCTGAGCCCGCGGGTTTGAGACCCGCCTGGGCAAGCGAGACCTCATCTCTACAATAAATAAAAAAATTAGCAGGGCGTGGTAGCGCTCGCCTGTAATTCCAGCTACTTGGAAGGCTGAGGCGGAAGGATCGCCGGAGCCCAGCAGGTCGAGGCTGCGGTGGCCAGGAGCGGCCACTGCACTCCAGTCTGGGCGACAGAGTGAGACTCCAACTCAAAAAAAAACAAAAAAACATCTCATGGGCAGTTAATACTGCAGGCAGATCACAGCCTTTCTGCTTCACTGTCTTCTGTTGAAAGAGTCCCTCAGGTTCATTGCTTTTCTTACTGTGCCTCTTTAATTCCTTTTCTTTAGATTTTGTTTATCCCTGAATTTTTTTTATGGCCCCAGTCTGTATCACTGCTGAGGTCCTGATTTAATGCATCATCTCACCTAGGGCAGAGATTCTTAAGCTATCTAAGGTGAAGGGAAAGCAAATGTTTTTATTTGTCTTCTAATTAATTGCTATAATCGTCTCCTTTATTGTATCACAGTTATATAGGTGAGAAGTTTGAAATCCAAGTGTTATCAGGGCCATGTTCACTCTGAAACAGAGGAGCGATTTCTCCGTTGCTTCTGTGCTTCCAGTGTCTTGTCAGCAGTCCTTGGTGCACTTTGACTTGTACCTGCAGCACTTCAGTTTCTGCCTGCATCATCATGTGTCATTCTCCCTGTGACTTCGCATGGCGTTCACCTCTATGTTCAATTGTCCCTGTTCTTATAAGGACACCAGTCATCTCTTAGCTTGATTACATCTGAAAACACCCTATTTCCAAATAAGATTACAGTCTGATGCTCTAGAATTAGAGCTTGAAACTTTATTTTGGGGATTCACAATTAAATTCATAAGTAGCATACAGATCATTTTTTGATATATCCTGTTTAAGGAGACAAGGCCAGTAATCAAGTTCTTGAATATCACACAATATAAATAGTTATTAAGATTCTATATATTGTCTATTTATGTCTTATCACAGTTCAATAGCAATTTATGGACCAACACTTCAACCATGCTTTAGGGAACTCTGCTTTAGGACACAAACTGAGAGGTAGATGAATGCTAGCTAGTTACATTTTACTTTGGAGCAATAAAGTTTAACACTCTAGGGTTGTGCCTATTCAAAGTATGCCTCAGGATTGATGAGTCCTGATAAGTTCTCATATTTTGCTATTCCATTGCTGGATTGCTCTTTCTCATATTTTTATCTAGGTATTAATAACTCTTGTCCATCTTTTATAACTTGAATTAGATTCCTCTACTACCCCACCCAGGGTAATTTTGATATGTTTTCTCTGTATTCCCAGAGTAGCCTAGTATGCTTCTGTGCTGGCCCTGTAATTGTTGATCAACTTGTCCTTCTTCCTCTTAATACAGTGAATTAGTGTCCCCTGAAGAGAAGATTCATCTCATATTCTACATGGTCTCCTCACTGACCTTGTAGTGCCTGGTGCATGTGGCATGTATTTGTTTATGTTAATATGTTGATAAAGAAGTTGAAAGGATTCTCTATCAGGGAAAATGCTGCTCATCACACTGGAATCTCCTTTTTACCAGAAGTTGGAGCCATCATGGACCACACCAAACTAAGAATAGCCATTTTTAAACTCTTGGTGGACTTGAGTCTGCTACCAAAACACTAATGACCACTGAAGACCTTTCAAATTATATTTAAATAGATTCTGTTTCTCAAGACTCATTATCTTGTTGGTCTGTAAAATGCACTGGCATCTGTAATTACATTTAAGACATAGGCTGTGCCCAGTTGTTAACATCCAATTACATGTTGTGCTAACAACCACTTATTTCACATCTTTTATTTGGTATTTAAATGGTAATTATAGCAGGAAAATAATGATTTCTATTTTGTTCTCAAATGTGAAGGGTATTTTTTTTGAGGTTTTTCTTTTTTAACACACTTAACTAGAGATAAATATATCATTATGGTAGGAAGTAATTCTAAATCTCCATTGAGATTCTGAATCAGTTTTCAGATATGATAATTTCTCACATCCTTGATTCTTAACCCCCATGTCCCTGGAGAATTGCCTATGAGGGCAAGAACTTGAAATCATGGTGCATGGCAAACAGTTGACATTCAATTAATATAGGTGGAGTTTATTGAAGTGAATGTAATGGACTTGCCTACACGCTCATTAGGTTTTCCTTTTCTAAAACCAATTTGTCATCATTTTTGATAAAAAGATTCTTTTCAGGAAGTTGCAGTCTACATTTGCATGTTACCAACATTATTCTATTCATTATTTTCATTGGACAATTATGAGCCATTAAGATTCTAAAAAGTGTATTGTTAATCAAATTAGGGATAGATCAATTTATAAATGTCAGTTTCAGATCCAAGTTTGTCAAGTTTTCTTTTCATACATCCCTGGGAAAAGAGTATGCTTCTCTTTTCTATGATCTTATGGTCATAGATTGTAAGAGGCATAATAAAACTTTTGACCAGGGATCAGAGGAATTAACTTCTACTGATTGGTTTCATCCTAGGAGGACATATGATGGACATGAATGAATACCAGCATACGTTTCTCAGGCTTAGTTGTGTTATCAACAGAGACTAAGGATTAGAGAAAAGGGGACTTAACATGGGGAGAAGGAAGGAAAGTAAAATTATGTCGCTTTATCAAGAAGCTTGCTATTTCTGGTAACACTAACAGTTGTGTTTTGCTTTTTAGGAATTTCTTGCTTTGCTATCATTAATTTTATATTATAACCATATCAGAAAAAAAGCAGCTATAATTTGCAGTATTTTTAGCTTAATTTTGCAGGCATTTATAAATTATTTTGGAATTTTCTTTAATTGATGAATGCATGTTTATCAATTACAAAGTAGATTGTTGGTATTTTCCAAATTTGTCATGAATTCTTCATATATCTCCTCTTCCCTTTTTTCTCATTTATCTGCTAGTCTAAAAACTAAATGCTCCTTGCTTTGAATAGTATATGTAGTGTCAGTAGAATAATACTCTGATGAGTAGCAAGGGATCGTTTTGAAATCCACTTAACTCTAGGTTAAGAGGAATTCAAGAAAGTAATCAGAAGAAAAGAAGAGAAGAGAAGTGATGCAGTTCTGTTAAAACTTTCTTTTTATCTCCACTTCTAAAATGTTCCTCAATGTGCTAATCATCTCTCATTTCCAATATTGTACCTTTTGCTTTGCTTTCCTACCTTCCTGCCAATTCTGTCTTCTGTCAGTAGAAAATTGCCATCTCAACATTTATTGCTGCCAATTAAGTATGTGTGTGTGTGTGTGTGTGTGTGTGTGTGTGTGTGTGTGAGAGAGAGAGAGAGAGAGAGAGAGAGAGAAAGAGAGAGAGAGAGAGAGAGAGAGAGACAGAGACATTTGGCTTTTTTTTGTAAGTTAATGCTCTTTCTCTGTAGTTATTTTATCTCACTTCTCCTCTTTGTCTTTCTGATTCCACTGGAATAAACAAAGAATGCCATTATCAGGGGAAGCTTTAGGCCCCACAAATCCTGGCTGAGCCATATAGTTGTTGATCAGGTAAAGGCTACCACAAGAGGTCTTTGGTCATGAGAGTGAATGGTGCTTATATCCAACTTATATTACTGTTGTCAAACTTTACACCATTAGATTGTTTGCCGCACACATGTGTGAGTGTGTATGTGAGTGTTTGTGTGTGTATGTGTGTGTGTGTGTGTGTGTGTGTGTATCTGAAACTGTCTACCCAGAATCGGCACTTTTTTGTTCTAATTTGTGTAAAGACATCATATAACTTAGCAGTGCCCCTCAAGAAGGCCTAAGGTGAAATTATATTTTCATTGCTCCTTGATTCTATTTTCATGATGATTCAAATAGTCTGTCCTTGTATCTTATTGATATATATTTTTGTGGGGGATGGGAAAAAATTTTGTTATTAGTTAATAATCCCATGTAATTCATATTATTATATTAATATCATTTATATATTACAATATAGACTATTAGAATTTAGTAAATAAATTCCATCAGCTGGAATGAACAAACAACACTATGTGTGTTAGTCATGTTATTATTAGGACATTATTCCGTTTTTATTTATAAAGATACTCATTTTTTTTAAAGTCAAAACTCCACTCTGTTTCCCAGGCTGGAGTACAGTGGTACAGTCATGGCTCACTGCAGCCTCAACCTCCTAGGCTCAGGTGATCCTTCTGTCTCTGCCTCCCATGTAATTGATATGTAACTGGTATTATAAATATGTATGCACCACACCTGGCTAAATTTTTTTATATTTATATTTATTTTTATTTTTTGTAGAGGCAAGGTCCAGCCTGGTCTTGAACTCCTAGGCTTAAGTAATCCTCCTGCCTTGACCTCCCAAAGTATTGGGATTACAGGAATAAACCACTGTGCCTGCCCACAATACTCTTTTTTTAGTGTCACCAAATATAAAGGTGACACTAAACTTCAAATACATTTACTAAGAACATTATTGATTTGAATTGTCCTCTCCAAGTATCTATGTGTGCTCATTTCAGTTAATTTTATAGAAAACATTCTCAAAATAAACTAAAAGACTAAAAATACTTAAGTTCTTATATGTGTATTGTGTGTGTATATATGGATATGTGGATATGATCAGTTGCAAAAGTTTTTGTATTTTTTTATTAGTTTGGAAAACCTGGAGATTTTAAGTTAAATTAAAATATCTTTCTCAAACTTTGCCTCTTGCAGACTTAGGTTTTAATTCAGGTTTTGTCTCTTGCTAGTTATGTGACATTGGCTTACTGAACCTCGTTAAGCCTTCATTTCATCATTACAAGTAAGTCTCAACTACAGCATGAAGTATACATAAACCTATACTATACATATATTATATATGTCATTGTTTATTTGAAGTCCAAAATTTACTGTGTTTCCAGTATTTATCTGGCAATCCCACTTACAACTTCTGCTCTCCATGAGACACTTTCATATACAAATTTAATAAATGTGTCAACATGAAGTCCTTCTTTTCTCTTCCAACTATCTTTGCACTTAACTAACATATTCTCATGGTGCTTTCTATAGACTGTTGGTGATATTCTTATTTCTGTGTATGTCTTTGTACTTATTTACTTTGTGCACCACTGAAAGATAGGACCATGACTCATTCATTTTCATCCCTTCTCAAAAAAACGTGTTTCCCTACTCAAACACAGCAGTATATCTACTCAGTCCAGCGACTCTAAAGTAGTAAATTTACATTCATTCATTTTTTATTTCATTTTTTATTACAAAAACAAATTCTGGAATTATGTTGCTTTTTGAGTACTGATATACTTTGATTGTTAAAACTTTGTAAACCTTAATTTAAAAACACATGTAATAGTTTGTACTACAAAAAAAATCTTTCAGTTGTAATATATATATACATATAATTCTTTAAAAAGGTATTTCCCTTGTTGACTTAAAATGGTTGACTTTTTAATTTCAACATGCTCTTACTTTCCAACTTCAGAATAAAGTGAAGAACAGTTAGCATCCCTTCTTTGCTTAAAGAGCATTTATTTGCAGCACCCACTAACAAATATATATATTCATTCCTTGGTGTACCCATCTTTAAAATTTTTCAAGACAAATAGAAGCTTAAGGTAGTGTATTTCTTTCTGTTATGATCACTCACCAGTCAGTACTTCTGACTCACTTCTCTTCCCTTTTTTGGTATAGAATACAGTTACCTTTCTAAACCCCAAAAGTTTTCAGCAATTAATACCTTGAGCAGAAACTATGTCAAATGGAAGATATCTTCAATTCTATTATTTTTCATAAGATATATATAACTAGTTTATGATATGTTTGTGGAAACTGTCCTTTTGTTTCTAGTTAGTGTCTCTGAAAAATATTTTTGCAAGATAATTTCTGTCAAATTAGCTATATCTATGAATTTTTTTAGTGTTTCACTAAATTAGGTGTTAAAAAAACCTTGGCCTTTTCAATTTCATTGAACACTTACGTATAACATAAATGTAATTATTACAAATAAGAGTTTTACTGGAAGGTTTCTTCCAAAACAGTACATTTAAACATGTAATTATAGAATTTCAAAATTAAAACCTCTGTGTCCTTATGGCTCACAAAATTTAATTTATTAAGTTTATGACTAGACTTGTAGAGAGAATGCTCAGTGTCTTCTTGATTGCAAGATTTATTTTCAGTAATTAAAATTTGCTAAAAGCATAAAAGCTGAAGTTTTTTTGGTTCATAAAGCTGATATAATTGCTTTCTCATTAAAAAAAATCTAAACTCAGTTGGTTTCTTTCTGATTTTTCAGTGTTCATGAAGTCTTTTCTTATATTTTGGGGAACTCTTTAACTTAGCTCTCTTGCCTCGTTATAATAAGTTATAGAGAAAATATAATAAAAATAGAAAACAGAAACGTGTGTAATTTCTATGACTGATGCAGTAAAAATAACTAAACGGTGTTACATTAACTGATACCTGCCATGTAAATGAAGTTTTCTTTATTTCCTCCTGAAATATTCTAATTTCCTCTATAAGGTATATTTAATATTTAATACCAGAGTTAAATTACATAAAAGTACCCATTTTATAAATTCTAAGTAATACCTAAGACTGGATAACATTAAAAAATGTGCTTTCACCCAGACTTGACAGTGGTATAATCATAGCTCCCTGTAACTTCGAATACCTGACCTCAAATTGTACTCCTGCCTCAGCCTCCTAAATAGGTAGGACAACAAGGGCATGTCCTTACTCGTGGCTAATTTTTTTTTTTAATTTTGTAAAGATGAGGGTCTTGCTATGTTGCCAGACTGGCCTTGAACTCCTGGCCACAAGAGATTCACTTGCCTCAGCCTCCTAAAGCAATGGGATTACAGGCATGAGCCACCATGCTTGGTCCACTGAAATATTTCTGTATGTACATTGATCATTATGAGACTTGAATAACATTCATAATTTCATATTATGTAAAGCTGAAATTAAACTTAGATATCATCCAAACTTATATTTTATAAAGATATTGAAGATAATAAGATTTAAAATGACTCAAATGAATTGCTTCTCTTCCAACAAGATAATTATATTTTAAATGGATTTATCAGAATGAAAATTGTAAAGACAATGTAATACAAACAGAAGTTTTTGAGAAAATATAGACATGTACTCAAAAGTATTCAGATTTAGCCCATCTGTTTATTGCTTCTTTGGCCTTTGGCCAATCATTTAACCATTTTAGGATGCATTTTTCTAATAAAGTTATTAGCAATAAATCTAAATAAATTAATAGCATCAGTTCGATTCCTAATGTGTAATTCAGATCAATTCACTAAGCTATTTATTAGGCAACTAATATTTGTAACATTTATCGGGCACTAGATTTTAGAGTTGAGAGGAAAATAATGATATAAATAAAATAGACTTAATTCTAAATCATTATTTTAGCTCCTTCATATAAAAGTGCTTGTTCACTTAAGCTCATGTCAGAATAGCGAGGAAGAGCCAAGCTACAATGGAGAACTAGGATAAATGTATTCAAGGATATCTCTCAGCTGCTAAAAAGCTTATAGTTTTTAAGAAATTCAAATATATTCAGTATATTCAATATGTAGAAAACACATTGGGAGAAAGGATGGGGAATGAAAGGTGGTATACATTGTTTTTGCAGGAAGGAGCAGAACATGTTAGACTTCTTAGGTAAAATTGAGCAAGTTGAGTTGTCTTCCAGTTTGACACTAAATGAAAGACCTGTGAGGTGCCCTGGTCTCACAGACCTCATCCATGACAATGTTTTCAACTCCACTTTCTCCATTCATTTTAATAGACTCTGTCTGAGCCTTGGCATCATCTAAACTGTTCAAACTCTCAAACCCCAAAGACTCGTTGCTCTCTTATTCGATTGCTTTCACTCAATTGCCTGCTGTTCAACATTATTAAGAACTTTTGTCCCATATTTTTTCTCAATTCATTTATTTTGCTTCATTTCTATTCCTATTCTGCTGGAATTACAGGAACTATTAAAAGTGTTAGATCTCTGAGTGCATATTAGAATTATTTGCCTTTTTAAATTATAGATATTCATGAGATTCCTTACTCGCGGAATAAGGATTCTTCTCCCACAAAGTAGATCATAACTTGTGAATAGCTAGTCTTTTTAAAAAAAGATCTATAGGTGATTTTGATGGAAATCTAACTGATTTATGACCCACATCTTTGCACTTTACTTTCTTGTCTCATTCCTTATCATTTTACCTTCTTCTTTTCTCCTCTGTCAAAACACTTTAAAAATCCTTAAGTGCTAGACATCTCAAGAAAAAATAAATTGTATGATCACCCAGTTTGTTGTCATTAAAAAACTATAGTTTTTACCTAAACATTGACTTTCAATTTTTTTTCTTTTCTAATATGTTTGCTCTTCTGTTTTCTCAAATTGCCTCTTTAATTATTTAATATCTACAAATGTCCTATCCAATATTTTCCTGTTCTTTAATCAGGTGGCTTGTCTCTAATTTTCTCACACCAAGTAGGGATTTGCCTATACAGTCTTTTATTCTAGCAGTAGGAGAAAGATTCATTCATCCATGTAGAACCTGCATTCCCATCTCCACAAGGAACTGACCTTACCATTATCAGCTGACCAATATTGGCTCATCTGCTGTATTAGTATCTGTCTTCTACTTTTAACTCTCCAAGTATTTCTTCTCCTAGGCAATTAAAGATAAGTATATATATTTTCTTCTTAAAACACAGTCAATATTAGCAAAATCACAACTACTTTTACTCAATGTCCCCCTCCAGCTTCCATCCTATCTCCTTTTAACAAATTCTTAAATTCCTAGTAAAATTATTCTGTTCAACTATCTTACTACTTGCTTATCTCAAACCTTTATCTAGTGTCCCTTGTGGCATTTCACCCTGCTGATTTCTGTCCTTCTTTACAAATCTCATTTGGTTCCCATGATACCACCCTCTCCCGGTTTTTCCAATCAAACCTTATGTGTATTCTAACTATTTTTTATTCTACTTATTTCTTAAATAAATGTTTCTCAGAATGCAATTCAAGTCTCCCTTCTCATCTTTCTCTTCATTTCCTTTTTCTCACTTCACACAATAATCTAATTGATTAAGAGTCTGCATCAAATAAGATAATGGAATATCTTTCAGGACAATGATATTCATGTCTTAATTGTATAAGTCTTAGTTCAGCAGTAACTAGTAGATTTTCTAATACATTGTAAGTGTTCAATAAATGTCTGTTTAATAAATATTAGAATAAATAAATGAATGCTTGCACTGGGTACAATGGAGCTACTTTATTGATTATTTCTTTGTAATTTTCTTAAATTCATTGTCAGTTTCTTCACCTGTAAAATGATGCGATTATTTCAGGTTTAACGATGTTTCAACACAATATTTTGTATAATGCTTGTACCTAGCATAAACTAGATGCAGAACTGATCCTGTTTAGTAGACACAATTTATTTCCTCACAACTGAAAGCAGCACAGCCTGGTAGTGTTCAGCTTCATTGACCTACTGGACAACAGGAGAAAAAACAACCAGGGTTGAAACTGTAAAGTGTCTCAATAAAGTGTATGGAAGGGTGTAAATAAAGTGTAAGAAAGGATAGAGTTTCTGCTGGAGACATTCATTCTCCACATGGAAAAGTTGCTTGCAGTAACACCAAATTCTTCCTACAACAATAAAAGATATAAACATTATTTGTTTTGGAAGTGTATTCTTATAAAACCTAGCCTAATCTATAGAATCATCCGAAAAGGACATTAACTATTGATGAGATCTTTAAAGAGGCAAGAAGGTAAACAAGATAAAATATTGCTGATAAGAGGTAGCAGCTAAGTACAATGGTTTTCTCCCTCAAGCAACAAATAAACCCATCAGAGAACAACTAAGAATCCAGATTGATTGAAACTAGACTCAATTTAAGAAAAAAAAATCTTAACAAGACTGAGCTGCTGCTCATTCTGTATCTTCCCATGGAGCAATAGAGATAGAAAAGGAAATAGCACTACTCTAGAAGTGAGGAAAATCTTTGATTATATTAAATGTATATAACTCCTGTTGTCTTCAATTATATAAAATACTGTCTCCTATTATATAAAATACTGAGTTTGGATCAAATAATTCCAAAGATCCCATTAAGGCTTTGAAATCATATTATCTTATTACTTCACTCCCCAAAGTATATGTCTTGATAAGACAGGCTTAGAACTGTCCTTCATACCTATGTCACTGCCAAGGAAATCAATTAGAAATAAATTTTTAAAAAATACTATTTTACTTAATATCAAGTATTAATAAGACACCTTATTATAAGTGCCACATGTATAGCTCCTAAATTATGCCCAGACCAATTAAATGTATATATGTCATTTCTCTTTACATTTCTGATAACATGTGCACTAACATTTCCAGCTTTAGCTCCTTAGATAGTTACTGAATATAACATAGTTTAAGTATGTAGTTCTGAGCATTTCAACCCCTTTTGGGGGGCATAAAGTATCTTAAAGTTTTTTTGTTTATGTTTTGTTTTTTAGTTATTTTTATTTTATTTTTAATAGGGGAGTCTGAATTTCTCAACTTCTCAAAGAGAATAATTCAGGCAATATTTCAGTTACAAAGGAAACCACTCACTAATGCAGAACCCAATGAATGGCATGTTTCACTTGATTTGGACAGATGGGGTTGGCCTTTTAGGGGACATTTTAGAAGTATATACCAGAACTTCGGTGAACAAGAGACCTCAGACAGCTTCCTACTGGACAATGTTAACTCCCAAAGAACAGAGCAGAATCTTGTCAGTAGCACTCCCCAGTGCATCATATAGAGGTCCCTACATCACAGGTGCCAATAAAATGTTGAATGTATATGTTCAAAAGACAGTCACCCATTTAAGTAGATTTAATCTAGAAGACACTTTTACAGAGTAAAATAAGTAGAGTAACAACTCAACAGTAAATGAAAGCATTATTTTAGCTTTAAAAAAAAAGATTATTACAAAGAATTACATATTTCAAAGAGAAGAAGATAGTTGAATAAGTTGTACCTGCCCCAGCTAAAGTCCGTCATGCAAAACAAGCTCAGTAAATGTTACTTTTGCATAGGAAGTATAAATTTCAGGTGATGGATCTGACAAATTAACTTCTTTGAAAAATAAGTACAAGTTGAGAACAATGTATTTTAAAATAGTATCTTCTACACTAAAATATTAGAGACTATATTAGATTAGTAATGATTCTCCAGAGAAACAATGCTATAGGAGATATACCCACCTTTGGAAGATATATATCCTATTTAGTCTAATAAATTGGCTCACATGATTATGGAGACTAGCAAGTCCAAAATCTTCAAGAGTCAGTGTCTCAATTTTAGTCCAAAGACTGTAAATTTCTATAGAACAAGAAGAGCTGATATCCAGTTTGAAAGTCATCAAGCAGAATTTTATTTTACTTAAAGGAGAATCATCTTTTCATTCTATTCAGGCCTTCAATCGATTGGATGAGGCCCACCTACATAAGGGAAGACAATCTGCTTTATTCAGTCTACTGATTCAAATGTTAATTTCATCTCAAGCCTCCTCACCCAAATACCCAGAATGTTTAACTAAATATCTAGGGACTCCATGGCCCAGTCAAATTGACACATACAATTAGCCATCACAGAGACTAAGAAA
Organism: Tarsius wallacei; assembly: GCA_963574415.1. NCBI lineage: Eukaryota > Metazoa > Chordata > Mammalia > Primates > Tarsiidae > Tarsius > Tarsius wallacei. The sequence continues at coordinate 36,441 of CAUYQG010011935.1, forward strand.
CAAATTAAGAGCCAGAGAGGATGAGGGGTCTTGGTAATGACTTGCCCAATATAGAGCTAATAAGTCATAGATTAAGAATACGAACAAAATAACATTTCATTCTAAAACACATTTTTTGGCAGAGATATACCACTGATATCTTTTTAATATGAGGGAACTAACTGGAGCAGAAAACTTCTTTACAGTACCAGGTGAATGCTTGTATCATAACACTCATAAAGGTGGACCGTATCTACAATGATGATATCTAGAGATGGTTTCTAGACTAAATATAATAGAGGATATAGGTGGAAGCCATAGCCTATGTTCAATGAAAGTAGTACTGTATCCCTAAGGAAATATTTCTTTTTGGGTGCTAGGACCTCGAAACCTGCCAGTGTTGCAAAGATGAGATACACGGCATGTCCAGGATTGGGAGGGTTGTTTCAATTAGATTAGGACACTTCTACTTCCATCCCCTGGTTCCCAAGCATATGTATTACATCTACCTGGTCTAGGTAATGTATACATTTCTTTTGTTTAAAGAAGTTGGCCAGGTGTGGTAGCTTGCCCTTGTAATCCTAGCACTTTGGGATGTTGTGGTGAGAGGATTGCTTGAGTCGATGAGTTTAAGACCAGTCTAGGCAACATAGTGAGACCTTGTTGCTTCCAAAAAAAAAAAAAATTAGTCAAGTATGGTGACATAAACCTATAGTCACATCTACTACTTCAAAGGTGGAGATGGAAGAATCACTTGATAACAGGAGATTAAGGCTATAATGAGCCTTGATCATGCTACTGCACTCCAGCCTGGTGACAGAGTGAGATTTCAACAACAAAAAAAGAGTGTACCACATCCTGGAAGATAAAGCTCTTTCTTTCTCATAAAGTATCACTGGTGAACCAGTGTTCCACTTGAGTCTTTAACAGATTGATACAAATTTCTAACAGACTATCAGCTTCTGGGTGGTATGATATGTAATATAACCAGTGAATTCCAGGTTATGGGTTCAGTTCCATACCTCCATTGCTATAAAATGCATCCTTTGGCCTGATGTAATTGAAAAAATACTCTTAAGTTCCCAGATAGTGGTGCGAGTTGATACTCTGAGGAAGAGAAAGGCAAAACCATTTCCATAGTGTCTATTTCTTTAAATATGAAATGCTGATTCTTCTAGAAAGGAAAAATCCTACCCAAATAACTTACCAGCAAGAAACTATTGGTCTTTTGAGAGATAATGCCATACTGGGGACTCAAGATTGTCCTCTGCTCCAGGTAGTTTACATGAGGGGGAGCTTTAAAAAACCCCTGGAATTTATTTAAAATTGTGTCTTTATTCTTTCATGTTTAAACTTCAGTCACCTTCAAAATACTTTCCATCTGATGCAGTACACATATCAAGATGCTTTTTTCACCGGTCAGTTTTTGAACTTGTCAATTTTGATGCCCTTTAGCCATTCCACCATGTTTTGCTTCACCTCTTCCACATGGGCAAAATGTATCTTTTTAAAAACACTTTGTTGTCCAGGAAAAAAAAAAAGTCACTTGCGGTGAAATAAGATGAATAGGAAGGGTGGGACACAGGGGTCATGCCATTTTTTGGTTAAAAAAACTGCTGAACAACCACCATATACAAAAATCAACTCAAAATGGAACAAAGACTTAAATGTAAATCCTCAAATTATAAGAATTTTAGAAGAAAATGTAGGAAACTCCCTTCTGGATATCAAAGTAGGTAATTAATTCATGACAAGTTCTCAAGAGCAATTGCAATAAAAGCTAAGATAGACAGATGGGACTTTGTCAAACTGAAAAGTTTTTTTCATAGAAAAAGAAACCATCACAAGAGTAAAGAGACAATCCATGTACTGGGAAAAAATACTTGCAAGCTATACATTGGACAAAGGCTTAACATCCAGGATCTACAAGGAACTCAAATGAATGGAAAGGAAAAACCAAACCAAAACCTCAACCCATTAAAAGTTAGGCAAAGAAAATTAACAAGCACATGAAAAAATGCTCAGCCTCACTAATCATCAGATAAATGCAAATTAAAACTACAATGAAATATCACCTAACACCAGTAAGGATAGCAATCACTAATAAATAAAATAAAATAAACCAAAAAACAAAAAACAGGTATTGGTATAGATGTGAAGAAAAGGGGACACTTCTACACTGTTGGTGGGAATTTAAACTAGTTCAGCTTCTATGGAAAGCAGTGTGGTAATTCCTCAAAGAACTAAAAATTGAGTTTCCATGAGATCCAGCAATCTCCTTCCTAGGAATACACCCAATGAAACAAAAATTGCTCTACCAAAAAGACACATACATGTCTAATTGCACAATAGTGATGGTAGCCAAAACATGGAACCAACTCAGATGCTCATTAAAAATGGACTGGATAAATAAAACGTACTTTAAATACACAATGGAATATTATGCAGTCAGAAAGAAGACAGAATCATCATGACTTTTGTAGAAACTTGGATGCCTCTGGAGACCATCATGCTAACTGAATTATCACAGTAATAAAGAAGTGAATACCACATCTTCTCACTCATAAGCAGGGCCTGAACACTAATCACACTAGCACAAGCGTGAGATTGGCAGTCACTAGACACTACTGGAAACAGAGGGATGGTGGAGGGAGGGGGTCATGTGACAACACACTGGGTACCTGGTTCACTATCGGGGGACAGAAGGCCAGTTAGAAGCCCAAACTTTACCTGCATGCAACCTACTTGTGTAGTACATCCCCGCTTGTAACCCACAACTCTAAAATAATAATAAAAACAAAAACAAAAGCTGTTGAGCACTCAGCATGGTATGACAAGGTGAGCTCATAAACCATCCATCATGAAATGGGCGAATGTGTGGAAAGAATCTAAAAAATAAATAAATAAATAAATAAATGAAGCCTAACACAGCCTCTCACAACAATGCTAGCTGGTACACTGATGCCGATGGGTTCCTAGAACTCTAATCTAGCAGAGGAAGCCTGTACTACAAGGGGTCCACCTCTAAAAAATAATTTGGTTTTTTGAGTGGTCCACCCTTGTATATTTAATGGCACCAGTGACTAAACAGTCTTGGTAACTGGGAGCTCATACGCTTGGTGTCATAGCTTCCATCCCTGTTACCATAGTCACTTAATACATAAGCTCCATTGTACCAACACTAAGACAAAGACGAGCTAAAGTCTGGTAGCTGTGCCATTTTGTCTACATGGCAGCTGAAGCCACCTGACTCTATTGCTTGGTAGACCACAAAACCCAGTCTATGATAGGTATCTATAGATTCATGTTCATTTGATGATTCATGGTCAGGCTCTTTGACTTTCCAGAACTTAATATCTTGCCAAGAGTTATTTTTCAAATGTGATAAATTCTCTGATGCAGTTGGCAAAGTTTTGTTCCAGAACCCTAGTAGTATATATATTTATTTATTTTTCCTTTAGTGTTTATAATAAACACTTTAAAATCGTTTTCCCACCAATGATATTCACAATACCATTGTAATATCATGATGTCTGCTGAAGCATATGGTCCAAGCCTCGGGGCTTAGATTTGTTGCAAAATGTTTTTCCTTCTTCAGGCTCCTTTCAAATCTGGCAAACTTTGGTGTCACCCAGCGTACAAATAAAAATGACATTCATAAGTCGAAACATAATATTCTACTTCAGAACTATAAGCAAGCTTCTAGGATTGTGTCTCCTTCTTGGGAGTAGGGAAAGAAAGATGTGCAAGGTACGATATGCAGTCCTTTACTTTGAGGGGATATTCTAGGATGCCCCAGACCACTAGCCCTCCTAAAATGTTTACTTGTGTAGCAAGTGTTTGAGCCTTAATAGCATATATCTACTATCCTCTGAAGGACAAATGTCTTACCAACGCCTTCAACATGCTAGCCACTTCTTGCTTATTGGTTTAAATACTTAATTTCATTAAAATAATACACCATTGTGTTGTATTAAGGGATTACCAGATGGTGCAGATCTCCTTGGACTATATATTGTAACAGAATGCAGTATACTTAAACAGAACCCTGGAGCAAAACTTAAAATATAAACTCTTGTCAGTTTCATGTAAATGAAAACAGTATCTTACTCTCTTTTCTAATAGGATGGAAGCCATTGGTCACATCAATGTTTATAGTCCATGTATCAATGGTCATATAATATCTGCTCTAGCCAAGATGCCCTATCTGGCACAGCAGCATTCACTGAAACTAATAACAGCTTGGTTGAGTGTGAAGGAATCTACACTTATCTTTCAGGTCCCTTTTTTTTTGGTAGGGATTTTTTTTTTAATTCATAAAGACATGAAAGGAAACACAACTCTGCATCTTTCAAATTTGTAAAAGTGATACTAATTTCTACCATTAAACCAGAGATATGATATTGTTTTTGACTATTTATCTTTTCTGAAACTAGATGCATCAGTTTTAGAGGCTTCCACTTGACCTTTCCAAGTATGATAGCTACATGCTATTAGGACTAGTGCTAACAAACAAGTATGACTATTTGAGGACTATACAAATGACCAGAAAGTGGGTCCAAGATTCAATGAACCCAAAGTTAGCCAGACATGAACAAGGACTTTATTTATAGCTTGACCCCCAAGTTCTTCCAGTATAGTAGGGAGGCCATGATGATACTTTTGTCACTTTTGTTCCTTTATTTAACAGTGCTGAATAGTTTGAAGTAGTCTCCTTCATACAGTATAAGTTAATCCAGTAAATGGCCAGAACTCCTTGTAAGTAAGGACTAGGAAGCAGTATTATGCACACTCAAAATGTTCTAGGCTCTCTGGTCCTGGTGATTAAGCCTTTTCTTTAATCTATTGATTCTGAGTATAAAAGCTCACTCAGATCTTGACATGGGGAAATAAACCTTAATTTCTGTTGGGGTGATGGCTTTCAATCTCCTGATTATACACCCTTGATTTCTTTTGATTATACAGATTTAGTAGTGCCTCATATATTTTGACTTTAGAGATTCCTTATTTTATTAATCATCTTTATAACTTCTGCCAACCCTCTAGCTGCCCCTCCATCTATGTCACTAATTGCAATAGTTCTGAGCACCTGGCTTCTGATGGCTAAGTGATATTTCCTGTCCTTTATTGCTGTGGAGGTTCTATCAACCCCATTGCCAACAGGAGCCCAGTTCTATAGCAGCATCAACTACAATCAGGCCTGGTTGCATAGGGCACAACCTTCCTGAACTCCTTAGTGATGCTTTGTCCCACTCACCAGTGAATGAGATGTTGCTTTGGTAATTGTTGTATACTTTACAACCTCACATGAAAGTTAATTTTCTACAGTTCTGCAAGATGACATACTATGTGCACTGTGGTTTGCCACTTCTGTAAACATTTAAATCCCTTTTTCTACCATGTGTCATTGCACTTCTGATAATCCTATCATACTTAGTGTGTACCATTGCTTTCTTCATGTTTCTAGAAGCCATCGTAACAATGCATTTGCAAAATATTTTGGAGTCTATGCTGGACTGTTAAATCCTATATCCTAAAAAACAATGCTTTAAAATCAGTCAACTCTCCCATCATTGACTTATTATTTTTTATTTTATTATTATTTATTGATTCGTATCTATTATGACTTAATCCCCTCAGAATCCAGCCCTATGCATATTTATATTCTCAGGTTCTTCTACTATATTCAATAGTCTGTAGTCCTTTTCTTCTCTTATCAGGCCCAACATGTCCTCTCCTGGTTTATATTCGAATATAATCCTAACCACTGACCTAATGACCAGGTAGTGAGGAAGGGGAAGATACTGAGAAAGGTCCATATTGTCTTGTGGAAAAGGGGATTCTGAAATGTCTTCAATCAAAATGAGCATGCCACTTATGCATACTCACAGGGTTCAAAGGAAATTCAGATTAAATTTCTTTTTGAAGAATCAACCCTGATGTCTCCAACCCATGTCAGGACCCCATCCCATTCCAACCAGGGCCTTGGATTTAGCATAACAGACTTGACTGTGTTAAAGAACTTAAACTTCTTTTGGGCTCAGCTTTTTTTTTAAGATTAAGTCCTGATCCTGTTTCTGAACTTTTTCTGTCCATCACTGCAATAAATAAGGATCCTTTACTTTGCTACCTTGGAGGCCCTCTAAGTTTAACATTTAGCTTTAAATTGTCAGTTAATCAGTTTCAACTTTTTATTATGTTATCTTTTTCTTAGCAATATCCTTCTGATTCCATTTTTCTTACAAATACCATGACACCTATGTTTCCCAAATTATCTTTGATAAGTGTGCTAGCCCATTAATTTCATTTCACTGGCCTGCCCTTTTGGTTTACCAGTAGGGAATTTTAACAATTGTATTGCTACCTTGGCCAGACCAATATATGCTTTACATATCACCAACAGTAGTGTCCTCCTTGAAAACTGGGACAGGTGATTCAGCTCCAAATCTCATTATAGTGGCTGCTTTTTTATAATTTTTCCAGTTCCAACCATTGAAGTTTGAGTTCCCTGAGAAATAGAATCAGAACTCTGGCAAATTGGAATGAAAGGGTATCTTAGGCTGCCACAACAAAATACCATAGGCTATGTGATTGGAAAAACCAAAATTTGTTTTCACAGCTCTGAAGGCTGCTAGGCCAATATCAAGTTTTCACCAGGGTTGGGTTTCTGATGAGAGCTCTCTTCCAGCTTTCAGATGCAACCTTCTCACTGCTTCATTATATGGTGGAGAGCAACGTCAGTATTTCCCTTTAACAACACACCAGTTCTATCAGATCCAGGCTCCACTCTTATCATCTCATTTAACTTTAATTACTCCTTCAAGGTTCTTTCTTCAATATAGTCACATGAGGGGCTAAGGTTTTCAACATATGAATTTGGGGGCAGGGGAAGGAGGACAATTCAGTCCAAAGGAAAAGGCCAACCTTAGATATAAGCCAATCTTTGGATGTAGGTTGATGGGAATGTGTGATGTCTAGGCCATTCCCACAGCTGAAGCAATCTCCAAGGAAAGCTGACAACACCTGCCACTGGCTTTCAACCACATGTACCATATGTCCTGTCAGAGTTATTGCCATCAGCCAAGGACAACTCCCTCATACAAGGCCATGATTTCTTTCTAGTGGCAGTTATAATTCAATTAGTTCAGGGGGGCATAAAGGGCCAGTCACCTTGTTCTGAATCAGAACAGTTCTGCAGGCCTTCCCCACCTCCAGGACTTCCTGAATCTTGTTGCCACTATTTCAAAAACTATTTATCTTTCTGCCCGTCTACCTCCTTCCCTCCCTATTGTGGATGTTTATTACTGGAGTATTGCCAAAGTAAACTTCCTACATGCAATCTCCGTCTCAGGGATTGCTCCCTAGGGAAGCCAGCCAGTGCCATTGAACTTCATTATGGCAGCAAGGGCCCAGAAAAGGCTGAGTCCTGAAGAAGCAGTGGGGAGTGGCTGCCACCACCTCCAATACCAGGCTAGGCTGCAAGACTCTGCCACTGAGACCTGACATCTGGAGGCTGTGGTACTTGCCGAGGAGGAAGCTGTCTTTCCCAACCCCATGTGCAGCAGGAAAAATATTCTGTAGAGAAACTGAGCAGCCAGTCTAAAGCCTTGGCAGAGAAGAGTTCCAGGGTGGCCTCTGCAGACAGAGACCTCCATCTTAAGACCAGGGGGCAATCTCTGTATTGCCTTGGAGTTGCTCTCCACGAACTCAGAGAGAATCGCTTCCAGTGTCCAAGCCCCAGTGGATAATGGTGGATTAGGAACCTTACACGACTCACCTCCCCACCCTGAACCAGCTGCTGGGCAATAGATGCACATGGTGGATCTGAGTGAGAAGGAGGCTGGTGAGTGCCTAGCTGACTTCCCTCTACTCCTAGCAATGAACAAGAGTGATCAGGAGGGCAGGGTAGAGGCCATAGACACCAATGTCCCACCACAAACTGGGTGCCATGGGAGTTGTGACCATACTTGGAGAGGAAGGAAGGGAGAGAGAGTCTGGGAGATGTTGAGTCAAGTCACACCACCTCCCTGCAGGCATGTGCCAGTTATCAGTTGCAGGCAGCAGAGAGTGAAGTTTCTAACACCTCAAGTTTCAACAGTGAAGAGGGAACCAGCAGTAACAGGCATGCAGTTACAGAACCCACCACAAGAAAGAGCTCTCCTCTTTCAAAGAGATATGCTAAAGCTAAGAAATTTCTGTTGGTGGGTTTTTTGTGCTTTTTCTTCCTTTTCTTTTCTTTTCTTTTTTTTGTCTCATTTGTTTGCTTGTTTGTTAGTTGGTTATTTTTTCTTTTTCTTCTTTTTTCTCTCCTTCTTCACTCTCTTTTCTCTCTTATATTCTGTCTTGGACTCAGAGGCTACACAAGTGTACCCAATGTAAGATCATGTTGTGTGGAGACAGAGAGAGAGTCCCAGCTGGTCCGTTCACTATTAACAAGCATTGTGACCCATAAGGTAGGTTCTGAATTGTTGTGGTCCCTCCCATACTTCTTATTAAGTGCTCAAAATTGTATAGCGATAGCACAACACCCCATCCCCAGACCTATTTCATAATTAAACAAACCCAGCAGCCCATGTCAGGAAAGGAAAGAAGGTAGAGCAAATATCAAAAGTGATTGCTTCTCCATTTCCCACTGAGCAACAGAATTAAAGAGAAAGATGAAGTCACTTACAGAAATCAGACAATTGTTGGAAAGAATGAATAAAAATCAAGACATGCAAGAGAGCATATTTAGACATAACAGAAATAAAAAATGTGATTTTTTTTTTTTTTTTGAGTTGGAGTCTCACTTTGTCACCCAGACTGGAGTGCAGTGGCCGCTCCCAACTACCGCAGCCTCGATCTGCTGGGCTTCGGTGATCCTTCTGCCTCAGCCTTCCAAGTAGCTGGAACTACAAGCGTGCACTACCATGCCCGGCTAGTGATTGTCTTTTGTACATTTATTTTATATCCTGAGACTTTGCCAAAGTCCTTTATCAGTGCAAGGAGGTTTTTAACAGATTCTCTTAGGTTTTTGAGGTATGGAATCATGACATCAGCAAAGAAGGATAACTTGATTTCCTCCTTTCCTATTTGAATACCCATGACCACCTTGTCTTCTCTGATTGCTCTAGATAGAACTTCTAAAACTATGTTGAACAGTAGGGGTGAGAGTGGGCATCCCTGTCTTGATCCAGTTTTCAGAAGAAATGGTTTCGATTTCTTTCTGTTTAGCAGTATGCTGACTGTGGGTTTCTCATAGATGGTTCTTACTATTTTAGTGTATGTTCCATCTATGCCTAGAAGTTTGAGGGTTTTTATGAAGAAGTGGTGCTGAATTTAATAAAAAGCTTTTTCTGCATCTAATGATATAATCATGTGGTTTTTGTTTTTACATCTGTTGATGTATTTAATTACATTTATGGTCTTATGAATGTTGAACCAGCCCTGTGTCCCGGGGATGAAGCCTACTTGGTCATAATGGATGATTTTTGAGATGTGTTGTTGAATCCGGTTTGCTAGGATCTTGTTGAGAATTTTAGCATCTATGTTCATCAAGGATATTGGCCTGTAGTTCTCTTTCTTTGTTGGATCTTTACCTGGCTTGTGTATCAATGTGATGTTAGCTTCGTAGAATGTTTTGGGGAAGGTTCCATCTTTCTCAATCCCCTGGAATATCTTCAGTAGGGTTGGTATGAACTCCTCCATAAATGTAATTAAATACATCAACAGTTGTAAAAACAAAAACCACATGATTATATCATTAGATGCAGAAAAAGCTTTTGATAAAATCCAACACCCCTTCTTGATAAAAACCCTTGAACATCTAGGCATACAGGGAACATTCCTCAAAATAGTAAAAGCCATCTATGAGAA